>PVKY010002199.1:0-26881 GCA_004027775.1 Bradypus variegatus | reverse complement strand
ATCCCCTGCCATTACTGTGACAGTGTTAGCTGTTCCTTTGCTAATACGCACCATGAACCCCCTTTTCTCAGCCTCTTACAGCAATTTCTTTGCTGCCCTTCCAGGCACATATTTTAGGTTTTGTTGTGGCAGAAACCACACTACATACAATTGCTGCATGTGTTATCTATTGCTACAAAACTAGGGTTATTTCTTAGCCTCTCCGGGTGGACTGGGACGTTCTTCTGCCCTGCATGGTGCTGGCCAGTTTCACTCCTGCAGCTGCGACAGCAGCCCATTGCTCTGGATGATCTGAGAAGGCTCCTCCCACAGGTCTGGGGCCCCGGTGCTGGCCATAGGCTGGGGCCTCAGCTCCCCTGCAAGCAGCTCTCTCGTGGTGGTGTCCCGTGGCCCTTCCACATGGTCTCCAGCAGGGCAGCTTGGGCTTCTGACACTATGGCAGCTGGGTTACAAGAGAATGAAAAGTGGAGGCTGCCAGGCCTTTTAAGGACCAGGCCTGGATCAGTGCCCTTCTGCTGCATTCTGTTTTTCCAGCAAGCCCCAAGGCTAGTCTCCATCCGAGGGAAGGGGAAAGAGACTCCAGCTTTTGATGCAGGGGGCAGGCCTCGGGAGAAGTGGGGGGACCGGTCTTGTTTGCAGCCAGGTTTGCAGACAGATTGCCACAAATTGAGCATAAATAGCCTGAGGCCTCCTGTTAGGGGCTGAGAAAGGGGTTTTCTCCTCAAGCCAATACTTGGAGGACTCTGGTTTCCTGCAGGACATGATTCCAGGGAGGCTCAGCAGAGTTGCAGGTGGGGAACCTGGAGGGTGGCTTTCAAGACACTTTCCATCTAATTGGATTCGTCGTCTTTCAAGCTGTGGGAAGGCTCTGGAAAGTCCTCAGTGCTGAGTTCGGGGTTGTACCCACTCCTTAGAAGCCAGGGAATATAAAGAAGTGTACTTATATTCTGCTTTTGCTTTCAGGTCCTTTGTTTAAGCAAAAGCGGAGGTGGAGATGTTCATCAGGGTTTCCATTCGCTGTTCTCTGAGTTTAACAAAACTGGCACTCAGTACTTGCTTAGGATGGCCAACGGGCTCTTTGGAGAAAAGTCTTGCGATTTCCTCTCGGTAAGTCCCACTTGTTTCTCACTAAAGGGGAGGAAGATTTCACACAGACAGGGCCTGATTCCAGTCCCATCCACTAAGCACATGCAGCTCCTTCAGCTCTGCTTCAGATTTGTCGTGTGAAGAATGGGCTTCATGATAAATCCTGTCCAGGCTTCAGTGGAGCGTGAGTGATGTGGTATTACAAAAGAACTAACACGGAATGTCACACAGTTCGAGGTGAATCGGCCAAAACAAAGTTGTGGTCAAAATGAATGTTTGTAGTCACTGTTTTTCATATATTGATCATTTTGTGTGTACTGTGAGACCTGCTCGACTTTTCATACACGTAAATATTTTGCTTTCTTTAAAATTTATTTCTGGCTGTTGACACTGGCTCTATTTGTTAATGCTTTCAAGTTTTTTTTTCTCATTAAAAAAACTCTTCCAGCAATATGTGTGCATATTCTTGTTATGTGACTATGCAAATGAAGCAGACAAAGCAAAAGTCCTCAACAACCTCTTTCCCACAGCCTATCACTCCCTTTATTGATTTGATGTGTATCCTTCTACACATAAAGAAAACATTTTGTAAGGTTTTCCCCTTCATAATGTCATTATACCACATATATTGTTTTGTAATTTGTTTCTTCTCACTTAAAAATGTGTCTTAAATTCTTTCCATCCCGTTTGCCTGGTTTCCTAAGTGCGGATGTTCCGTCATGTATTAAATCACTCTCCCACTGAGGGGACTCAAGATCATATCATTAGTCAGTGAATAGTCTCACGTGGTTTTGTGCATACGTGTATTCATTAGTCTAAGATGGATTTGTAGAAGGGACTAAGGGAATGAAGCTTTGAAGTTTTATTAAATTTTGCCAAATTGTTCTCCAAAGTGATGTAGTTATTTACATACTCTCCAGAGATGTTAACTGCCTGCTCATTTTACCACCGCCATCAACACTGCATATTTTTAACCTTTTAAATTTTGATTATTACTGAAATTAAACCATTTTTCTTAGATGTTTTTTGAGTGTTTGTATCTTTTCCTCAGATTGCCTACTTATATATCCTCTGCATATTTTTCTATTGAGCTGTACACATTTTTCTTATACATATGGAATATCAAGCTTCTTCTGTTGTGTGATTATTTTTTCATTATTTTAAAAACTTGTTTCAGACTCTAAATCAATAGTTTCAAAAGAAATGGGTATAAAATGAAAGTAATAAAGCTTAAGGTCAAGCATTAGTAAAATTTGCACATGTTAGTGTAATTGTTACAACTCAGTTTTACTTATTTTTATCAGCCTGGCTACTTTCTAGGTTATTATCATCTTTTTATAAGCCTTCTATGTAAATAAAAGCAAAACTTACAATCAACACAAAGGATTACCTGATTTTCTTTTATTATTTTTTTCTTTTTTGGTGTCTATTTTAAGGAAAGTATTGATATTTAAAATATTCTTTTGATATCAAAATATAAAATAAGGATACAAGAAACATTTGTCGTTAATTTAGTGTTCCAAGACTCCAATACCAATAGCAAAATGTAAGTAGATATTTGTTTAATTTGATGAGTCATCACTTGTAAAAAAAAATAGTAATTTAAAGAACACGCAGTTATTTTCAAATATGCTTCAAGTTGCAAAAATCTTCCAAGGGTGCAACAGATTATAAATATGAGAACGATCAGTTGCTTTCAGACTATTTTCTTAGATTGAGAGATTTAAACATTTTTCGAAAGCTTTGGCAAACACACAGGGCCAGAATAATTGGCAATGCCCAAGTTACCTGAGGATAAAATGAATCGATGGTCATAGATCTCTTCGTCCAGGGCCCGGAGCATTCTGGGAATTCCATAATGTTATATAAAACAGCAGTAATGATGGCCGTTCATTTGGTCCTCACAGTGACCCTCTGTGGTGCAGCTGCTGCGTGTCCTCATCGCCAGGCAGCACACGGAGGCTTAGGGAACTTTTCTGGGTCTCATAGCTAGTGTGTCCAGAATGTGTGTGCATAATATTGTGTCAACGCTGTACTCAA
This sequence comes from Bradypus variegatus, assembly GCA_004027775.1. NCBI lineage: Eukaryota > Metazoa > Chordata > Mammalia > Pilosa > Bradypodidae > Bradypus > Bradypus variegatus. The sequence continues at coordinate 23,755 of PVKY010002199.1, read as the reverse complement.
AGAGTAATGCCAAGTCTAGACAAACATTCTGAAAACGGGAAATAATAATTTAGCCATAAGCTGCTCAGAAGAAATCTTGGGAAACCATCCCAGTGGCACATTGTCAAAAAATTAGTTATTTCTGCCCATTTGGTTTCCACCCAATTTTCCACTTGTATTTGGCATGATGTGGGTGTTCACTAATATCATTATCAGGTCATAGAATATATTAACAAAGTATATATTGGAACTTTTTGGGGAGGTTGGTCAAAGTCCAAAACTGAGCCCTCCAAAATGGTAGCTGCTAGCCACATTTGGTTATTTAAATTTCATTGTAATTAATTAAAATGAAATAAAATTAAATGTCCAGTTCCTCAGTTGTGCTGGCCACATTTCAAGTGCTCAGTTGCCACATGGGGTCCCATTTTGGATGGATGGTTTCAGAACATTTCCATCATGAGAGAAGGTTCTGGTAGAAGTGCTGGCCTGTTCCCATATTACTGAGGCCCTGGTGTAATCTCTCTCTCTGTTACCCCTTGCTCAACAGAGGCAGTGGTTTGTCAGGAGTGAGGGGCTTGGTAATTAGAGCATCTCAGAGTCTTTCTAGTTATCTTCTGGATACACAGCTACTCCCTTAAAGGATCTGGCAGTTCGTATTCAAGTTCATTTGAGAATCAGATTGCTAGTTCACTTAGTTTATAAGTTAAGGTTAAACATAGCTGAAAACTCAGATTTTGGACTTCAGGTTAATTCTTCAGATATATTTGAAAATTACATATGTAAATCATGAAATTCTAGATTTTCTGATTTGGTGCAATGAAGACGTAAACTACTGGTGTTCATTATTTTTCCAGCTATGCAATTACCTTTTTCTGTTACCCCAGTCTTTTAAAGATTCCTGCCAAACATACTACCAAGCGGAGATGGAAGCACTCGACTTCGCTAATGCTTCAGAGGCATCCAGAAAACACATAAACACCTGGGTAGCTGATAAAACAGAAGGTGAAAATACACTGTTCTATCGTAATACCATTTTAATCAGTCTTGTGGTCAGTTCCTTCACAAGACTGTCAAACCTAATCAGGAATGTTTTTTTTTTCCTCAAAATAACTGCGGACTTTAAAAATCTGCTTCTGAAGTATTGTCAGCACATGACATTTTCTCTAGCTTTTCCCTGGCTTGTCACATATCATGATGTCTCTCAATATTTGGTCCACCTCTTCCGGAAGAATCACACTTTTACCATTGTGGGATTTTTTGTTCTTGTTAGTGTTAGTACAGTCTTTTCGCACATTTCAGGATCCGCGCTGTCTCGCTCTCCGGCGTGTCCTCCACTTCCTCTTGGACCCTTAGCCAAGCCCTTTTCCACTTTCAGTTCTCGACCAAAACTGCTCTTTACACTTGCTTCCACCTTTCACCTTCTGGACAGTCCTTTAAGTTCTTTTATTTAAGTCCTACTGACAATCATTTCTCTCTCCTGTGTTGTTAATTCATCCTGCACATATTAACATCTACTTGTCCATTTTATCTACTTTATTCAAATAATGTTTTTTTGGTTGTTGTTTGTTTTTGTTTTTGTTTTATATCAGTGCTTGACACTATTGCAAGTTTTCATTGCGGTTGTTGTTTTATGGACAAATATCCCTTTATGTGGTTATATTTTGGGGGACAGTGAAATGCCTTCATGTGTGAGGTTGAAAGTTGACCCCATCTGAATATCATTCCTGATGCATGAACTGGAAAAATGTTTTAACAAATGAGTTCTTTAATTCCTCCTTACAGGTAAAATCACAGAGTTGCTGTCTTCTGATTTCGTCAGCCCCATGACTATCTTGATCCTGGTGAATGCAGTCTACTTCAGAGGAACCTGGGAAACGCAGTTCAACAGAGAGCAGACCAAGGAAAGACCTTTCAAAATCAGCAAGGTGAGTATTTTGCAATAACACGGGAGGTGCTTGGAAACAGTCTCTGGGTTTATGGGTTTTTTTTAAAATGCAGTTTTACTGAGATATATTCACACACCATACAGTCCATCCAAAGTATGCAATCAGTGGCTCACAGTAGCATCAGATAGTTGTGCATTCATCACCACAATCAATTTTAGAACATTTTCATTACTCCAAAAAAGAGAAAAATGTAAAAGAAAACCCAAAACATCCCATACCCTTATACCCCAATAAGTGATCTCTGGCATTGGTTTGGTAGATTTGTTACTGTTGATGAAAGAATATTAAGATATTACTGCTATTAAAGTCCATAGTTTGCAATAGGTACGTTTCCCCCCAGATCCCCTTCTATTATTAACTCCTTGTGACAGTGCTGTGCATTTGTTCTAGTTCATGAAGGAATTTTTTATCTTTGTACTGTTAATAACAGACATTGTCCACCACAAGATTCCCTGTTAAACATTCCCATATTTTAACCTCCAGCGTCCCTTCTGGTGACATACATGACTCTAAACTTCCCCTTTCCACCACATTCACACACCATTCAACACTGAAGTAGTCTCACAATAACGTGCTACTGTCAGCTCCGTCCATTTCCGAACACTTAAATTCAACCTAGTTAAAAATTTAAAATTCTGCACATATTAAGCAACCACTCCCCATTCTCTAACCTCATTCTATTTCCTGGGAACCTGTATCCTAGATTTTATGTCTTGTGAGTTTACAGAGTATAATTAGTTCGTGTTGGTGGGATCATACAGTATTTGTCCTTTTGTTTCTGGCTTATTTCACTCAACTTAATGTCCTCAAGGTTCATTCATGTAGTAACATGCTCCAGGACTTCATTCCTTCTTACTGCTGAATAATATTCCATTGTGTGTGTGAGTATGTATGTGTGTGTGTATCCTATTGGTTTTTAAACATGCAAGAAGGTTGACCTCGGGTAACTTTACTTCACATGGCCCTTTGGTGGCCCGGCAGCAGGCCACCCATCCCCACCCTGGGCCAGGCCGGGGACTTTCTCTCACCCTTTCTTCCTCTTTGAACCTCATCAAAGGTGGCTGTGGACTTCCAGGCCCCTGGTCCTGCCCACTTCTCATCTTCCGTGGTGTTGCCAGAGTGATCTCTCTCTGCCCCAAATTGGATCTTATAGCTCTCAGGCATAGAGCCCTCCCTCTTGAGAGAAAGTTCAAAGTCCACAGCATGCTGTGCGAGCCTCTTTACCCACTTCTCTGGGTCCTGCCCACTTCCCTTTCTTCACTTTTGGGAACCTTCCGCGACCTCCTCCCGGGCCGGGTGGGAGGCCCTCCCCCGAGCTGGCCCAGTGCCCTCTGCTGCCTCCCCGGGCACATCCCCACCCACCCCTCACCATCAGAGGGCAGACGGGTGCCTTCGGGGTGCCTGGCACACAGCCTACGTGGAAAACACCAAACAGCCTTCAGTCTTCTTGTGATAAGAAAGGTAATATAGATGAAAATTTTTTAGATGAACTAAGGGCATTTACACAGGAGAGGCACATTTATTGACCTCCAGCTTTGAAGATGGCCTTCTATCTTTTTAACCAAATCCAATTTCTTTCTTTCTTCTTCTTTTTCTTTTGTTGACTTTAATTATGGAGATTTTTGCATGCAGACAGAAGAGGACCTTTTATTTTTCTCACCAAATCCAGTTTTTCTTTCTCTTTTCTTTTTCTCTCCTAGAAATTGCTTTAACAAGATGTATGTTAAGACTTTTCATGCCACTGCACCTAACGGAAAACCCAGCTCACGGTAGTTTAAGCTCGAGCATCCACCTCTCCTCCCAGACCGTCTGGTGGTGGCAGAGGCCTGGGCTGAAGGGGCGCTTGGGGGACACCCTTGGGAACCAGGCCACCCCCAGCACACGTCTCTCTTCCTCCCCGCCACCGAGGGTTCAGGCATGGACCTGCAGTGCAGTCGGGAGGAAGGGGGCGGACCAAGGCGGAGAGAAAAGCCTTTCCTTCTGTGTTTGTCACTTTTTTCAGAAGGGGAAGCCTTCCTTCTCTACTGCTTCCTGTGGCTCCCGCTACAGACAGGAAGGAGAGGACTCCATCCTGCTTTCTGACTGTACAGTGGAGAAAGACAAAGGACAAACAGGGAGCAGTGAATGTTGAGAACCAGCCTGTGGGTGGAGCAGCCTCAAAGGGCAGATTTTGAGTTGTTAGGAATTTGCATGATGAAAATTGTCTACACTGTTCCATATTTAGTGAATCACTCAGTTTCTAAGATTGGGTTCCTTTGGCCCATAAGGTAAGGGTCAGCAAACTGCAGTGCGCAAATCCTGCCTTGGACTGTTTTTTTAAATAAGGTTTTATTGGAATACAAGGTTTGTTAAAGGACACTTGGCCATGCCCTTTTCTACACACTCACAAGAGCGGAGTTGAGTGGTTGTGACAGAAGTTTTGTGTGGTCCACAAAGCTGAAAACATTTACTGTCTGAGCCTTTATAGAAAAAGTTTGCTGATCCTCCAGGCTGTTAGGAGGCAGTCAGAGAAGAGGAGGAGGCCATGGCTCCGGGTTACTTCGGGGAACCCAACAAGGTGAAGACAAAAGGCCGAGTCAGATATGGTTTTGGTTTGTTCCATTTAATACAGAGTTATGTCATATACCAGAGAGCTGGGGGCTGTGAGGGGCCTTTGACTGTGCCTGACAAAATAGGATTCAATAAGTTAGTAGCTGCTGTCATTAAATTACATTAACTACGAAGGATTCAGGAATGCAGGTGGTTTATTGCCTAGAACACAGACACAGGCCTCAGAGCTTGCTTCCTGCCCAGCTGGGGAAGACACTGGTGATAAATGCAGTACTTTTCTAGCAAGTTAATTGTTGTACTTTCCTTGGCTGCCAAAGGAAACACAACTGAAGTAGCTTCATCAAAAAGTCCTTCTTAAAATAGGCTCACACCCACAGGAATGGAATAAGTTTAACAACATATGTTTCTGGGTTACACCCAGCTCCAAACCACCGCAGTTGTGTTAGTTTTGCCTGGTCCTTTCAGTATTCCTGTTCATTAGTCCATTCATTCATATATTCAGAAGATACTATTTGAGTGCCAAGTAGGCACCAGGCACTGTGCTAGGACTGTAGGGGCAGAGGACCAAACTGGAGGCTGCCCTGCCCTCGGGAATCTCATGTGTTTCTCGGGGAGAGACACCACAGTGTGGATAAGAAATAGGCATGTACCGGAGAGCAGAGGCGACCTGGAGACAGATACAAAGGAGAGGGGCTGGGCAGGTGGGGGAGCAATTTCAGGTGAGGTGGTATTCGAGTGAAGAGGTATGGCTTGGGGGATGTGAGCTACCCAGGCAGGGATGGGCCTGGATCATCCATGGGCAGTGGCACAGATGAGATCACAGAGAAAGTGTGTGTGTTTTTGGGTGTGTATGGGGGGTGGGCAGGGACTGGCTCTCGTAGCTATTTATAGGTTGTCTTAAGGACTTTCACCCTTGCTCTGACTGAGAGGGAACCACTGAAGGATAAGAGTGCTGTGAGCTGACCTAAGGTTTACCAGGACCCCCTGGCTGCTGTACTGGCAATAATGAAGGAGATAAAGGCAGGAGCAGGGAGATCACGTAGGAGTTTATCGTGCTGATCAGGCCTGGGGTGATAGCAGTGGAGGTAGAGTTTGGTCAGAGTTTAAAGGGAGAGCCAAGGTAATTTGCTGTTGAGTCAGGTGAGAGAAAGACAGGAATCAGGGGTGACCCCAAGGTTTTTAATGACTGTAAGGATAGGGAAGAGTGTAGGTATAGTAGGTTGGAAGGGAGCAACAGGAGCTCAGCGTTACACATTACTTCGCAGATTTCTTGTACATGCCCAAGTGCAGATGTCCAGGTGGCTATAAAATATGAGTCTGGAGTACAGAGTCCAGGCTAGAGATTATATTTAAAGCCGTGAGACCAGTTGAGGTCACCGGGAGAAAATAAATTTAATGACTGAGCCCCAGGCACCCTATTTTTTGGAGGTTGAGGTAATGAAGACAAGCCAGACAAGAAAGAAGCCAGTGTGTTCTGGAAGTGAAAGGAAGAAAGTATCTCCAGGAGTGGAGTGGCCAACTCTGTTGACAATGTCCCATGTGTCACTTGGATCGTGTTTCAACTTAATGTTTATCTGTTTCTTTTATAGAATGTGGAGAAACCTGTGCAAATGATGTTTAAGAAATCTAAGTTTCAAATTACTTATATAGGAGAAATATCCACTCAAATTCTGATGCTTCCCTATGCTGGAAAGGAGCTGAATATGATCATCATGCTTCCAGGTGAAGACACCGATTTGAAAACGGTAATGAGTGTTAAGCAACTGCTAATCTTTGGAAGTAGCATTGTGCTGTGATGGCAAAAGAATTACGTTTAACTTCTGCTTTGGTAATTCTCCCTGTTACCCAGTTAATTAATCTTAGTGCTAGATCAACTTCCAATCACTTGTATTAACTTTCTGAAATTTGGAGGTAAGTTGAGCACCCAGGGAACAACTCCTGAAGTATGAGAAAACTTTGATGGTTACCAAAGGAGACCTGGGTAGATGTCCTTAGGAGAATGTGTCCCAGCCCAGTGCTGACTCAATCCTGACTCCTAAGTAAGATTCCTTTCCTCATTCATTGAACCCTAGTCACTCTGTTCAGAATAGTTATTAAGAGAAAATCAAACTTCTTTAAAGATATTTTAAAAACTCTCTCTAGACTTTGTTTGGGTTGCATTTTACTGCTTTTGCATAAGGGTGAAAACTCCCTTAAACCAACACAGTAATGCGGAGAGGGTCCCTGAATGAACCACTGTTCGTGGGAGGTGAACTTGGCCTGTCTCACCTGGTCAGGGAATAGAAATAAGGTGCAGCCCCAAAGAATGGACCACGGCATCAACAAAGGCCCTTCTAGATTGAAACAGATCACAAAGCCACCCAAGTTTAGGCAGAGAAGAGTTCTGAAAGGAAGGTTCCAGGCAAGAGGAGATGAGCTGCCTAATGAAATCTTTCTGTATGGACTTTTACTTCCCCTTTAGGTTTTCTTTGCTGTATTCCCAGTGACCCCGCCATGCTTGTCCTCCCACTGCTCCCCATTTTCACATGGTTCAAGGACAGTTAAAGCCTTCCCTTCTCCATTCGTCTTTCCAAAGTCGAAATAGGCCAATAGTTTCAAAAGAACTTTCTAAAATGTAAGAGAAAACAAAAAGTCAACAAAGTTTAAATAACGTAAAAGTCAAGTTTCCAAATTATAGTCTCATCCTGAGAGCCCCACTGGAAAGGCAGCGTGAGGCTTTATCAACCACTCCCCACTCCCCATCCCTCATCCTAAGTCATTTCAAGGTGTCTTCAAACCACCGTGATGGGCTTGCATAACTCCACAGAGTCCCTTCTCCCCCTTTTCCCACAGCACTTGGTTCCCCAGACATTCTTCCCTATCTGGGGATAAATGACAACCCCTCTACATACAAAATCTTAACAGTTCAAGCTTCTTAGAGGTGCTGGGTCTCCCTTTCGATTCAATTTCTGGTCTGAGCCCCTTCCAGGCCTGGACTCTCTCTTCCCACCCTGAAGCATCATGTACCCACTTTCCCACCTGTCTTTCTGAGCATCTGTTCACTCTAACTTAACACATCCTAATCATCTGACAGTCAATTATTTGTTGTGATAAACATTTACGTGTGTGTTAAGTGCCAGGAGCTGTGCTAGAGGAAAGAGGAAGGCAAGAAATATTTCTGGAATGCCTGCTGTACTTATCCTCATATGTGTTTTCTCATCTAATAAGATGTGGTGGGATACCCTCTAACGGATATCAAAGTGTACCCTGAATCTGCAGTGTATGGAACAGTGTGGTATTTTAGGAAGGCATCAGTGGAACACAATAAAGATGTTTTATAAACTCAGACATATATGAAAATTTATTATATGATAAAAGAATTTTTAAATAGCAAGGGAGCAATTTCTTTTAAAAAAAGTTGACTCTATTTGGAAAAACAACCAAATTAGATCCCCATTTCCTATCATAAATAAATTCTTGATGGATTAAAAAATGATATAAAGACAAAACAACAATAAAAGCACAAGTGACAAATATAGGAGAATATTTTAAATAATGAGGTGTGTGAAAGGCTTTTCTAAGCATGGTGTCAAGCACAAAAGGAAACGTTTTAAACATTTGTATGTAGACATTAAAAGTAAAATACCACCCTGGACAAGTTAGAAGATGAGTGAGACAGAGGAAATAATTGTTTTGTATATATGAAATAGGTCTACATGTGTATATAAATATGTAAAGTATGTCTACAAATAAATAAGGAAAAAGATCAATTAGGAAAACAGGCAATAATATGCACAGGAGTTCACCAAAAATATAGATGACCAGGAAACATATGAAAGTATAACCAACCTAAAAATAATGCCAATAAAACCAACCTAGACCATTTTCCACTTATAAAATTATCCAGTTAAGAGGATTGGTAGTATCTATTATTAGTGAGGATTAGGAAAAAAGGGCTTTCGTCAGATGCAGTTGGAATATAAATTGGGACAATTGTTAAATTTCTGTTAACATTTTTAATGCACTAATCCTTTGACATAGCAGCCCCACTTGTAGCAATCTCTCCTACAGAATGGTAGTACAGCTTTGTGTAGATGCACAAAGATGTTTGGTATAGCATTGCCTACAATGGTTAAAACACCAGAAGCAACCTCCATCTTTATGGGATTAATTAGATAAAGTGTGATAGAGTCCTCACCATGGAACTCGGTAGAGCTGTCAATACTGAAATGAAGAGATTTCCAAGACACAGAGACAAGTGGGAAACAAAATCATAGAAAAATAGTAATAGTACTTACTAAGGAGATGCTATGTGCAGAAATTATACTACTAACACTTTATATGTATTAACTAAATTAATACAACCTTATATGGTGGGAATGATATTATTATTATCCCCTTTATAGATGAGGAAGCTGAGGCCCAGGGTGGTTAAGTAACTGGTTTGCTGGTTAGTGGAGAGCTGGTATACCAACCCAGGAGCCCGGCTCTGGAGTCCACCGCACCCCCTCACCCCACCAGCTGCCTCTCCAGGATGGAGCAACCAGGAGGAACCAAGGGCAGGTGCTCATAGCTGTGCAGAAGAAACGCCTGGAAGGATGGGCACTCAAACTATTAATGTCGTTCACATTAGGGTATTGGATTGGGGCAGGGAAATGCTGTTGTTTTCTTTCTACACATTGCACGATAAGCATGTTTTGGGTTTGGGATTTAAACAGCTTTACTAATAATAAAAAGACAATGCTCTCCTCAAGATCACTGTGATATGAGTGGTACGGAGCACTCAGAGATGTAAGGAAAGAATCACAGTGACAGACGGGGCACAAAGGGCGGAGCTTGCAGAGGGCTGGGTGCTGTGGAAGGCTTCTCAGAGGTGGTGGCATTTGGGAGGGCTGGTGTGAGCAGAGTCCTGGAAGGGGCGGCTGCCGGGGAGAAAGGTGAGAGTTGCTAAGTGTAGGGGCAGGTGTGGCTGGAGAAGCCGAAGCCAGGCGGAGAGGCTGGAGGCAGATCAGGACCTTGACTCAGGGGCAGCGACGTAGGTACAGCGTTTCCCTAAAGAATGTCCTTTGAGACCCCACATTCTCCAGGTGCTTCTCAAACATGGAGTCACTGGCTGAATAGGTGTCTCAGTTTGCTGTTGTGACAATGTGCTGTGCACAGACACGTGTTGTCTCACCTGGAAGCCAGGTGTCCTGTCATGGTGTCAGCAGGGCCGGGCTCCCTCGGATGTCTGTAGGGAAGACTGTTCCGTGCCTCTCTCCTGGATTCTGGCAGTGGCCGTGTTCCCTGGCTTGTAGCTTAAAAACGCAGTCTGTGACTCTTGCCACACAGCTGTCTTCTCTCTCTGTCTGTATCTCCTCCCTCTTCCCTATAAGGACACCAGTCTCATTGGTTTAGGGCCCACCAGTGTGAACTTATTTTAACCAATTCTATCTGTAACTCTTTTTCCAGTAAGATCCCTAAATTAGATCCCTATTTCCTATCAAATAAATTCCAGATGGATTTAAAAAGGGCATAAAGACAGAAAAGCAATAAAAGCACGAGTAACAAATACAGCAGAATATTTTAAATAATACTGAGGTGTGGAAGAGGCCTTTCTAAGCATAATATCTCATTCTGAGGTACTGAGCAGTAGAATGTCAACATATCTTTTTGGGTGGGGTGGGGGAGCCACAGTCCAACCCATAACAAAGAGTTTGTGAATCCATATCCTGTATTCTCTTCTGGGTGATCCAAAGATATACATTGTATCACATTAAAGTCTCTGACAAGCCCTGCAGGAAAGAAACTCGGAAAGAAGGTGTTTCCCTAACATATTTGCCCACATGTCCTCTTTCTCCCAGTTACATACAGTAAGGATAACGTTCTGAATTCTGAACACATGAGGAAATGTGATTGTTCTGGAGGGGGCTTGGGTAGGGGCCCAGCCAGGTCAGAGGTCAGTGTCCTGCTTCCTCCAGGGGAGCACAGGGACAGTACCTGCCTCTGAGGGTCACTGAGGGATTGAAGGAGATGGTGTACATAGTGTGTTCATTTCAGTGCACAGAGTAAGCCATTGGTGATATCAGCAGTCTTCTCCCCAACCTTGCAAAATCGTTGCAGCTTTGTCCATCAGAAAGTGCTTATATAGGGCAGAGCTTCTCTAATTCTAAAATGAATCCCGTGGGGGCCTCATTGAAATTCAGACTCTGATGCAGTTAGTCTGGGGATTCTGCATTTGTCACTAGCTCCCTGAGGAGGCCAAAGTTGTGGCCCGCAGACCACACTCCCGGTAGCGAGGCAGGGGAGACTTGTTGTTGGTTAAAGCAGGAGAGTGGTCTGTGTTTTAGAACTCGAAGGAGAGAGATGAGGTGGATCAGATGGGGGGCAGCTCTGGCATTTCAGCAAGACATGACGGGCTCAAACAAAGGCAGGGGCCGTGGAGGCAGGGGAAGGGCCAGGCTGGGGGGAGATTACAGACGGTGAATCAGCAGAGCCTGGTTATGGGTTCATGGGGGAGGAGGGCTGGGGAGAGAGGAGGCCAGGGCTGAGATGTGCTACCTTAACCCGCCTTCCCCAGGACACCACACAACACCAGGGGAGAATGGACACGTCCACACAGGTGCAGTCTAAGCTGGGTCTGTTGTAGTTTCTGCCCCAGGGAACCAGTTTGAGTGTGTTCCTGTAGTTGAAGGGTCAAGGCATGGAGATGTGAAATTGTTTAGCTGAATGGTTTAGCATCACTGTGCTCTCTTCTAGAACTTTGCTGTCCAATGTGTAGCCATTTGCCATGTGGGAGGCTACTTAAATTTAAGTTAATACAAAGCAAATGAAATAAAAAATTCAGGTCTTCCCTTGCACCACCTTCATTTCAAGTACTCAGCAGCCACATCTGGCCAGCGGCTACTGCATCTCCCAGCATGGGCAGAGCTCAAACATCACAGCAGAAAGTTCTGCCAAACGCTTCAAACTCTACCTCTCTTCTTGTAGGTGGAAAAAGCACTCACTTATGAGAAGTTCGTGGAATGGACCAGGGAAGACATGATGGATGAAGAAGAGGTGGAGGTTTTCCTTCCCAGGTTTAAACTGGAGGAAAACTACGACTTGAAGGCTGTCTTGCACAGCCTGGGCATGACCGACGCCTTTGACCAGGCCAGGGCAGACTTTTCCGGAATGTCATCCAGTAAGAGCCTGTTCCTGTCCAAGGTCGTGCACAAGTCTTTTGTGGAGGTCAACGAGGAAGGCACCGAGGCGGCGGCAGCCACAGCCGCCATCATGATGCTGCGTTGTGCCAGGATCACCCCCAGGTTCTGTGCGGACCGCCCCTTCCTTTTCTTCATCCAGCACAGCGGGACCAAGAACATCCTCTTCCACGGCCGGTTCTGCTCTCCGTAGGGAATGGTGGTTCCCAAAGGGGGCTCCTCCTCCTCCCCCTCCTCCTGGCCGTTTTCCTCTCACCCTCAACCACGTGCCTGCCCCTAAGTGTCCTTATTAACGTGCTAGTGAGAATTCAGAAGTAAAGGCCTGGCTTGGCAGTTCCACGTTCAGACCTCCGCTGTGCCTGTGTGCTTCTGTGGTCGGTGTTTGGGATCCAGAATCAGCCTTCCCTGGAGGCCTGTGGTCGCTTGGGCAGTGGGAGCACTGCCGCTCAGCAGAGCCCTCAGCCTGGAGGGACGTGTGAGCTGTGCTCCCCGCCCCACCCCACTCCCTAGGGGGGTTGAGTCATGTCCCCATAAAGATGTGTTCACAGTCTCCGTGATGTCCCTGTGGTGTGAACCCAGCTATAAATAGGACCTTTCAGGATGTTGGGATTAGTGAAGGTGTGGGTGCATTTGTGGAGAGGATCTCGATGATCCTATTTAGACGAGGCCAAACTGAATCAGGGTGGACCGTAATCCATGGGACTGGAGGCCTTATAAGGAGAGAAAATGCAGAGAGAGGCACCGATGACTGAGCAGGAGGAGGAGAAGCAGGGGGCAGAGGCAGGGCTGCAAAGCAGGGAACCCAAGGATCGCAGCAAACCAGCAGAGGAACGCCCCGGATTCTGGCAGGAAGCACGGCCTGTCAGGACCCTGATGTGGGGCCTCTGGCCTCCAAAGCTGTGAGATGATAACTTCCTGCTGGAACCAGTTGGTCTGTGACATTTGTCGTAGCAGCTCTGGCAACTGAGCCTTTCACTGCCCGAGGGGCTTCACGTGTGCTCAGCCTGCTGGGCTTCTCTTCCCCCACACCCCAGAAGATTAGTGTTGCTTTTCCTTCTCCACTTAATAGCACTGAATTCTTGCCCCATTTTCTAATGAGAGAACAGGCAGTGAAGTGGAGAGCCAGGAGGAGCTGGGGCAGGCCTCAGGAAGCCCCAGTGAGGGAGCCCCATCCCCACAGTGCTGCGAGCTCCTCAGGAGCCAGCACAGAGCCGGGGAGAGCAGCCAGGTCAGACCGGGGAGAATCAGTCCCATTTCCCACGTGTCCCTGCATTTGTCACTGTCTGCATCCAGAAGGATCTGTGGATCACAACTTTCCTGGAAGATTTCCAGTTGCTGTCAGGAGGCAGAGATGATTTGACATGTCCCTTTCCCAGAGGTAGAGAGTAAGAGGGTTTGATGAGTAAGTATCAGGCAACTTCACTTCAAGCACTGAAAAAAGCAAAAGGTGGATAAAGTTTCTGTGGGCACCTGTGCTACTCACTTGATAAGCGATTGCCATGTTCGGTGACACAGGAACACATCGATGCATCAGGTTGAAGGGGAAAAGCCCTTCTGTTTTCTAGGCACTGTGGAAAGGACCTCTTCTGCCTCCTAGTTGCAGTCACTAGGGCCCAGGGTGCTCTGGCTTAGCTGCTGGAACTCCTGTATTGGCTGCACCCAGGCTACTTGACCTTTTGTATCTGCACCAGCAGCTTGGCCATGGGGAGGGAGAGGGCTGAGGAGCCTAAGGAGACCCCAAAATTGCAAGTGGGCTGAAAAGAGGCAAGTGGGGTGCCAGGGGTGAGGTTTGGTCATTGGTATATGTAGTATACTATTTGCACTCTTTATAAAATGGGACCTGGGGACTGGGGAGAGGACGCCCAGGTAGGGAATAAGCCTCAATTTAGAAGATGCTCCCATTAAGGAGAGCGGTCTGTGTGCCACCCAGCTCAGCAGCCCTGCAGATAGCCGGGTTGCATGCAGGCGAGGGGTCCTGGGGGTGTGTTCGAGTTTGCTAATGCTGCTGGAATGCAAAACACCAGAAATGGATTGGCTTTTATAAAGGGGGTTTATTTGGTTACAAAGTTACAGTCTTAAGGCCATAAAGTGTCCAAGGTAAGGCATCATCAATAGGGTACCTTCACTGGAGGATGGCCAGTGGTGTCCGGAAAACCTCTGTTAGCTGGGAAGGCACGTGGCTGGTGTCTGCTCCAAAGTTCTGGTTTCAAAATGGCTTCCTCCCAGGACGTTCCTCTCCAGGCTGCAGTTCCTCAAAAATGTCACTCTCAGTTGCTCTTGGGGTGTTTGTCCACTCAGCTTCTCCAGAGCAAGAGTCTACTTTTAATAGCCATCTTCTAACTGTCTCTCATCTGCAGCTACTCTCTCAGCTTCTGTACATTCTTCAAAGTGAACCCTCTTGGCTGTAGCAAGACTGCTCCTTCTGTCAGAGCTTACATAGTGCCCCAGTAATTTAACTCAGACCCACCCTGAATGGGTGGGACAGCACCTCCATGTCCTCAGTTAATTGAATCACATCTCAATGGAAATACCCGAAGTGTTCCAAAATCTAATCAACACTAACATATCTGTCCACACAAGATTGCATCAAAGATAGTGGTGTTTTCAGGGACATAATACATTGAACTGGCACAGGGTGTAAGTGGGATTGTCACAACTGGCTCAGGGTTACATTGTTTTTCTTCTTCCCTTTCCCTGGGATCCGGAACTTCAGACAATCTCAGTAGTAAGTTATGAAAATGAACGTCAGAGGTCTGATCTGACAGAGACCTGCAACATGGCAGGACTTCATCCCTGTACAAATCCACAGTGCCAGGGGACCAATAACACAGATAGTGTGCACACTGCTCGGACAGGCTCTTTGGGTTCACTCAGCCGCTTCACTTTAGCCACCCCTCAAACAGCCTTTGAAGAGTTACAGCTCCGTGTTTTACTACAGTTCGGTAATAACCACCCGCATCATCATCCACATCCTCTATGAACCCGTGCTGGAAAGCATTTCCATTATGCTGTGTCAGCATCCATGAAATAGCATCCTCCCAGGACTTAATTCTAGGAAAATGCTCATCTCCCCCTTCCACAGGTATCTGCTGCTTAGCATTGGATGTTTTTCATAGGTGATTTTATTTAATCTTCAGCAATAAGAAAGTCAGGATAAGGTACTTGAAGGTTCTTGCAGCTACCAAGAGGGTAGAACAAGATGGAGTGTCTGGTCTGATAATGCCAAAGCTCTGGTTCTTTCCCAGAGGCTGAGCTGCCCAAGGGTGCGCAGGAAACCTCAGCAGCTTCCATTGACAGCTCAGTGCAGGAGGAACAGGGCCGGAGCAGGGACTGCCTCTGACAGGAAGTCTCATCTCTTTGGCTCTATTCTCCATCTGAAAAATGGGACTTGAAAATTTCCAGTACCAGAAGCCCATGCAATTGGACCCCAGGATAGGGGTCCTGGGGTGTGGAGCTAAGGGCAGGTGCAGCTGGGCTCTGTGCACTCTACAAGGCTCCCTGCACCCCCAGGGCCCCCCTGTGGAGGTGCTGAGACCCCCCCACCCCCGGATTTCATCCCTGTTTTCCAGGAATAGCCTTAGGGCATGTTCCAAAAGAGGTACCAAAGCAGCAGAGAGAGGGAGAGAGGGAGAGGAGCCCAGGCCTCCTGGATTGGAGGGGATGGAAGGGCAGGGGGCTGCAGAGGCCCTGAGCCCCTGGGCTTGCTGCACCCACTGACCCAGGTCTGGGCAGGTGGGGTGCCTGGAGTGAGCTTCTTGGGCCCCAGGAGTCACCCCTGGGGCACTGCTGTGGAATGCAGGGGTTTGGGGAGTGGGTCCAGGGTATCCAGCATTGGGTATCCTGGAGGGGCAGGGCTGAGGCATCAGGAGGCTTTACTGAGGTTTTAAAGGCCTGTTCAACACTGGGTAGGACGCGGGTTTGGGAGCAGGCACCAGAAATCCCACTGCATTCCAGCAGATGAGAAGGTGGCAATGAAATACAGGGTTAGTTTTCCAGCTGCTATGACAAATACTATGCAATGGGTGGGCTTAAACAATGGGAACTTATTGGGTCTCAGTTTTGAGGCTAGAAGGTTTTATTTTTCTCCCTGAAGATTGTAACATTCTAGTGCTGGATGCTGGCAATCCTTGGGTTTTCCTTGGCTTGCATCTCTGCTGCCTGTCACTGGTGATGTCCTCTCCTTTCTCCCTTCTGTGGCTTTCATGTCCTCTCTAAGGTCTCCAGTAATCTGGATTAAGATTCACCCTCATTCAGATGCCACACCTTAACAAAAAATACCATCTCCAAGAGGTCCTGCTTGCAATGGGGTCACCCATAGGAATGTGGATTAGGATTAAGAACATGTCCATGTTGGGGTACATCATTCAATTTACCAGATAGAGTGCAGTATCAGGGGTGATTTTCATTGTTTTGACGTACTTTTATTTTTTCCAAATTAACAGAGTGTCACTTTTATTTATAGTACAATTGTTAGAAATCTGCAAAATACCACAGAAATTTAACTACTTTTCTTTTCCCCACCCATTAATGGTTTTTAAGTTTTTACTAAGAAAAAAGAGGTTTGAGACTTGGGTCACCAGGCTACACTTCTTCAGCCTCCTTGGGGCCCACAGATCCCTTTCACACCACCTGTCTACATCCAGTGGTCCCAAGTAACTTTGAGAAGTGGGATGGGGACTCCCTTGAACCCCACTCTGTGTGTGTTGGGGTGGGAGGCACTGGTTATCATCAGCTGGAAGGAGTTGAGGCAAATATGGAAACTTTCAAGGCAGCTGCCAGGACTGCTGGGCTGCTGTTAGGGTGCCCCCTGCTGGCCACACATGGACACAGGAGAAAAAGTCCTGTACTTGGCCACAGGTTTAAAAAGTCATTTAAGAGAAGGCCAAAAAAGGCATTTGCTGTGAATGCAAAAGAAAAAATGCACAGAAACTCCAACCCCTCAAAGCAGCTGTGCTATGAAAACAAAAGGTTGACTATATTAAGACTTCAGGAAAACACAAAATAATCCTCCTTTAAGAATTCCAAGATTAAAAAAACATTAGAAAAAACAATTTTTTTGGAAGAAAGCAAAAGCTTGTTTTTATTTGTTGGTTCGGTTTTGTCATTGAAAAATGAGGAAGTAATGTTTACATTTTTCAAATCTTAGCATTTTTAGTCTCTGGGGTTTCAGAAAGGATGTTGATAATGTGACAGAAGGTAGATAAAACAGTTTGGGAGCTCTTCCCGCCCCAAGGTCAATTCTAGAAGACTTTTAAAGGTAAATTGAAAAAAATGTGTCAACACAGTCACTTCAGGTGCTGCCCGGGCCCCACATCTGACTCAGCTTCTAGAAACTTAGAAAGTTAGAGGTGGTGAGGATTTAAGGATCTAATTGAATTTCACATGCAAAAACAGTGGAGACCATCTCTTTCTAGCTAAGCCAGCTTGGCAGGTGAAATCACTGCCCTCCCCCCTAAATGGGATCTGACAACCAGGGGAGTGAATCTCCCTGGCAACATGGAATATGACCCCCGGGGAGGAATGTAGACCCGGCATCATGGGATGGAGAACATCTTCTTGACCAAAAGGGGGATGTGAAAGGAAATGAAATAAGCTTCAGTGGCAGAGAGATTCCATAAGGAGACGAGAGGTCACTCTGGTGGGCACTCTTACGCACAATGTAGACAACCCTTTTTAGGTTCTAGTGAATTGGAATAGCTAGCAGTAAATACCTGAAGCAATCAAACTACAACCCAGAACCCTTGAATCTTGAAGACAATTGTATAAAAATGTAGCTTATGAGGGGTGACAATGTGATAGGGAAAGCCATGTGGGTCACACTCCCCTTTGTCCAGTGTATGGATGGATGAGTAGGAAAATGGGGACAAAAAAATAAAAAGGGCACCCAGTGTTCTATTTTACTTTAATTGTTCTTCTTCACTTTAATTTTTTATTCTTATTATTTTTGTGTGTGTGGTAATGAAAATGTTCAAAAATTAATTTCGGTGATGAATGCACAACTCTGTAATGGAACTGTGAACAACTGAATGTACGCTTTGTATGACTGCATGGTATGTGAGTATATCTCAATAAAACTGAAAAAAAAAAAACAGTGGAGACCAGAGCAACCAAGTATCCATCACCAGATGAACGAACAAGCAAAACATGGCAGCATCCACAACATGGAACACTATTCAGCAATAACAAGCAACAAAGCTCTGACATGCGCTAGAACATGGACGAGCTCCAGAACATTAGGCTAAGTGAAAGAAGCCGGACACAAGAGGGCACACTCTGCATGATTCCACTTACAAGAAACGACCAGAATAAATAAATCCAGAGACAGAAAATAGATGACAGGTGACCAGGGGTTGGGAAGTGGGGGGAGGAGAAGGGTCGCTACTGCTTGATGGGCACCAAGCATCCTGCCTGGGTTGATGCAAAAGCTTCAGAAATAAACAGTGACGGTGGCTGCACAACACCGTGAATGAAACGAATACCGTGGAATTGTACACTTAAAAATGGCTGAAATGTCAAGTTTGATGTTATGTATATACATTTTACCACAATAAAATTTAAAAAGAGATAACCACATAATGGAGGCCAGGATGGGCAAAGTTACCTGCAGCTTCTCGGTAGGCGAACGGCACAGGCAGGGCCAGAAGGAAGGTGTCTGACACCTGATGGGACCGTTTTCCCTGCACCCCATACACCCCCCGACAGAAGCCCACTTCCTGGTGTAGATGGTAAGGGTAACTCATCCATCCAGGGAGCCTTCCGGGGCATCCCCTTCCCTGGGAAGTCAGGCCAACCTAGGAGGAAAATGTACTTGGGTTAAAATCCATGTGATTTGAATTTTAAAGGCCTGGAATGGATCTGGGCGGGGGTGGGGGAGGTTGCGGATTAAGGAAAGAAATAGGAGCTGCTTGAATGTTGACACGGCAGACCCTGAGTATTTTTTTTTCCATTGAGTTATTTAGCAATTTTTTCCCAAGGTCTTCCAACATGAGTCACAGAAGGAATATCTAATTGTCCCTTCAAGGTGGAATATTTTTCTACAGTGTAAATAACTGACTTCCTGTTTTCTGCCCATTTATGATATCACAGCAAGAAGCATAGATATAAATTATTTTTTCTCTTCACTTTGATGATTAGGAAAGGATACTGGCATATAAATTTAAATAAAAGCTAACAACTTGGCAGTTGATTTGCTAATTTTGGTAAAATAAAGACATGCTTGTTTAAACTAAATATATATATATACACACACACAGATATACATATATATACACACACACACATATATGCATATATATATATATATCTGGCACTTTGCTTTGGCTGGAATCTTTGAAATTAAGGCAAAGTTGCTGATCAGAAAATAATGACCATTACACCCTCGACCTTTTTCTTGCTCTTAAAGCACAAAGTAGCCAGAGATGCTGACAAAAAGGCAGCGCAGATGCGTAGATAAGTGCTTCAGAAAGTGCACTAGGTGTCTTAAGTGACAAAGAAAACACCAGGTCCTGAAATGTACACAGTTTCTGGAAACCCAGCTTATTTTGAAAAGATTCACTCTCAACTGGTAAGGCTTTGCACAAATACGTTTCTCAGGTTCCATGATGGTGCACCGTGAGGTGGCATGTGAGGTAGATTCTTTCTGCATTTGGCAGACTTTCTCGTCCAAGCTGGGTGTATGTCCCATGTCCAAATGTCCTGCTTCACATTCCTAGGTTTGGAGTGTCTCCCTCTACATCCCCGCTCTGCCCCCCCCCCACAAGTCAGAGAAAGCACCAGTTTCTAGCTCTTCAAATCTGGAGGGATGTTTTCTTCATCCACAGGCTGTTTAGGCTTTAACTGGCTGTGCAGTGTTAAAAATGAATATCTCAAGCTCCCTGCCGTGCAAATGTTTAACCCTACAAAGTTTAACACAGAGAAAATGCCATCTCCACCAACTAACATCCCAATGTAGGCAATGGGTATGTTCATTGTAATAACTGCACAAGACTGTGGAGTATATCAGTAGGAACCCCAAGAACCAGGAAGGAAGAAACTGTATGATAAATAGAACATCATTCCACTGGTTGAATTCGGTAGCCTGTTGGAGGTCTCCAGCGGAGATACTAACAGTAAGCGTTGGCATGATCATGGAACAGGCATTGTAGAAAAGCACTCCGTATTTCCTTAGCACCTTTGGGTCAATTTTCTGTTTGCTATAAACTCCATTCACTGCTGTGAAGACCTCATTGAAGAACACAAAAATAGGGCCTTCCAAGTTAAATGCCAGGTCTGAATCAGCTGCTATGAAAGCACCAAGAATGATGGGTAAAGACACTTACAATGATGTTCAATGAATAGTGTTTCCCGAGTAGGACAGCTTCCAGAAGTACAGTAAGTGGGATGGTAAACTTCCCGAGCACGATAAACATCAGGCAAGGGCAAGCTTAATTTACCTGTGCCTGCTAATTCACTTAAGTGGTGTGCTGGTTTGGATGTATTATGTCCCCCAAAATGCCATTATCTTTGATGCAGTCTTGTGTGGACAGGAAACATATTGGTGTTGATTGGGATGGAGACTTTTGATTGGATGTTTCCATGGAGATATGATCACTCAACTGTGGGGGAGATCTTTCATTGGATAATTTCAATGGAGGTGTGGCCCCACCCCATTCAGCATGGGGCTTGAGTGGTTTGCTGAAGCACTGTAAGCTCAGACAGAAGGAGCCAGCTTGTACAGCCAAGAGGGACACTTTGGGTAATGCACAGGAGCTGAGAGAGGAGCTGCAGCTTACAGATATGTTTTGGAGACGGCCTTTGAAAGCAGTTTTTTGCTTCTGAGAAGCTAAGAGAGGACAAATGCCCCAAGGGCAACTGTGAGTGGCATTTTGAAGAGGAACTGCTGCCTAGAAAGGAACATCCTGGGAGAAAGCCATTTTGAAAACAGAACTCCAGAGCAGACGCCAGCCACGTGCCTTCCCAGCTAACAGAGGTTTTCCGGACACCACTGGCCATCCTCCAGTGAAGGTACCCGGTTGTTGATGACTTACCTTGGACACTTTATGGCCTTAAGACTGTAACTGTGTAACCAAATAAACCCCCTTTATAAAAGCCTATCCATTTCTGATGTTTTGCATCCCAGCAGCATTAGCAAATTGAACAAGTGGTTTCCAACATAGAAGAGAGGCAAAGGAAAAAGCTTTACAAGAATTTTCTTGTCAAAATCAGGGAAGTGAATTATTTTATTTAGCTTGGACACATTCGGTTTCACTGTGGTGGCTGCCATCTGTCCAGTTCCAAGAACAACTGGTGGTGGGAAACCACACGTGGTCAGCAGCGCCTTGCTGACCGGCATGATGAGGAAGGAGCAGATCCGGTAGATGAGCGGGAACAGCAGCTGGCCACCTGTGAGGGCAGCTGCTGCGGGGGGATCCGCGCCTGCACCCTTGGCCTGGCTGGCACCGGTTAGGTCTTGTGAGCCTGGAGGGGATCCCCCGGCCACAGTCTGAATGGCCCGGGCTGGGACCCCAGGTCTGTCCCTGCCCCTCAGCCATCCGGGGAAGAGGGCCGACATACTTTTTTAATGTTTAAATTTTCTGCAATGAACACTTACTCTTGTATAATCAGAAAAATATTTAAAACAGTGTACAAAAAAGAAGACTTTCTGTTCTATTTAAATATGGTGGAAGTATGTGTATGGGGAAGTGGGAGTTGTTCTTTCCTTGTAAGTCATAGGAATTCCCACATGCGATGTTTTTCTCTTTTCTCACTTTTCTCCCATCCTTATTCCTCCCCCCTCTCTGCCCATCCCCTCTCCAAAAAGTTCCTCTTTCAGTTCATTCTCCTTCGCAACTGCTCAGCCTACGGCAATAAAGGAAGTGAGTTTCCGGACTGGACGGTGTCAGGCTGGAGTCATTCAAGAATCTACACAATGCAGCAAGTCAAACTTTTGAGGAGAAAGTTTAAGATTTATTAGAGGAAGAAGCCAAGTGGGAGCCAGCAAAAAGAAAGAAAGTGACTCTGGCTCTCTTTCTGAGAGCTGCATTTTTAAAGAAAAAAACCCGTGTTGGGAGGGAAGGGTGTCGGCTGAGTGGTGTCCTGTGCCTTGACTGGGTGAGGGCTTATCAACTTCTGAGCTGATGGGTTGCTAGGGTTCTGACGCACTACTCTTCTTTGAAGTGCAGCTGCGTTATCTATTTGGAGGGAGCAGGCCTTTTCCGCATGCTTATGGTCGTTCATCTTATAGACATATCTGATCTTGCTTTATCTGCCTTTTGGGGGTTGAGGTGCCACTATGACTGGAGTTTCTAAACAGTCTTCAACCCGTATTTTATGGCACATCTGGTTTCTATGAGATAAGCTGCGAGGCCCCTGGGTCAGAAATTCCTTCTATATGTCAGACTCTTTTTCTGGGATCTGACATTCCTGCCTTTTACTTTTAGTAAAATTGGGAAAAGTTTGGGTTGAATTTGGGTTAATGCTTTAGCTTAGTTTGAGGCAAACTTTGGAGGCAGCAGGAGCATCATGTTCTTTCTTTAGCTACTTCCAGCTGTGTGGGGACACAGTTGGGGGAAAGTTGCCTCGAACTAAGTTTTAGCATTATTAAATTGACGTTTGGGCATCTTTTGCTGGAACGGGCTGATAGTGACGCTTTTGCTGCGGCAAGAGCAAATTCTCGAATTTTTGTTAGCAACAAGAGTATGTTTTTGGAATTTTGCAATTTTGTCACAGCTGCTATTGACCTATTGACAAATTTAATTAGACATTGTAAGAAGCAAGGAGCAAAAAGGAAAATTAATATAAGGATAATTAATGGCCCAATGAGGGGGAGCAGAATAGCTCGTAGAGGCATAGAAAAGAATGAAAGGAAATTTGAGAGAAAGTTTTCTAACCAAGAGTCACCTACATTTGCTAGACTATTTTTTATTATGTTTACATTTT
Organism: Bradypus variegatus; assembly: GCA_004027775.1. Classification (NCBI taxonomy): domain Eukaryota; kingdom Metazoa; phylum Chordata; class Mammalia; order Pilosa; family Bradypodidae; genus Bradypus; species Bradypus variegatus. The sequence continues at coordinate 1,203 of PVKY010002199.1, read as the reverse complement.
GTTTTAGTACTTGTAGGTTTTGTTGGACTTGTCCTGTATTACTGATGTAAAAACAACAGGTTTCATTTATTATTGCACAAGTTCCTCCTACTGTTGCGGTTAGAATGTCTAGTGCTCTTCTATTTTGTATGACTACTTTGGCTGAACTATTTAAAGATAGTTCTTGTTTTTCTAATGCTTCGATAGTGACATTCCATGTTTGTTGTAGCATTCAGGATATATTTAGAATGGAGGACTCTAGCATAGGAATACCAACAAACCAAAAAAGGCTATGATACATAGTGTGACCTAGCCCTGGGTGTTCTAAAATTGGATTGACATGTCCTCAGTTTGGATTTAGCATCTGAGTTTGTGTTCCAAAGAGGTCTAATTCTCTATGTTTTTGGGTTTTCTTGAAACTCATTTCAAGAAAGGATCCTAAATTAGGAATTTGTCCTGAGGAGGCCATTTCAGCAGGGGCTTGGATTTGAGCATTGGGAACTAGCATGGCAATAGTACAAGTTCCTGTCCACCTTTCTGGGAGTAGCAAGTATGCTATATCTCTGCATAAGAAATAATACCCAGTGCCCATGAGAGAGAGAGCTGTTGAAGATCCTTGGAGGTAGACAGAACGGGAGTTAGTAGGGAAAGAGTCCAGAAAGCTTAAGAATAGGGAGCCTCAGACCATTTGCGACTGCACCTAATAAAATTATTTTCAGTGAGAATTTGCCAATAGGAAGTGCCATTTTCTGGCCAATTTTTTTTAAAGGATATTGTGGCCAAATTGTATTACAGAAATGAATAAGTTTTTTTGGTTTTACCTCCCCTTCTAATTGCAGTTTATTGAGATTGCAGAGTAAACATCTGAGGGGAGAAGATTTACGAGGAAATGCAGTTTTGGGGTCACTTAAAAGTGACTGGATATTACCCATGACTACTTAAGAAATTTAAGAGGCTTGTTGCTTGTTAGGGAACTCTGCTCATGGGAGGCTTATGGAGATCACCCGTGAGAGGCTCATGGTCCCCCCACTTCTTTGGAGGTTGTGGTCTCCCTGGATGAGGGTGACATGAACTGGGGCTATGCTCGTGGGAGGCTTACAGAGATTGCCTGTGAGAGGCTCACAGTCCCCCACTCCTTTGGAGGCTTACAGAGGCCACCCAAAACATTGCTCAAGTGAGACTAACAACCCAGATCCATACGATCCATCACGACAACAAAGCAGG
>PVKY010002198.1:0-26880 GCA_004027775.1 Bradypus variegatus | reverse complement strand
CTCTGCCAGAAACACTGTCCAAAGCAGAGAGAGGTAAGAAAAACCCTGACTTCTCCCTCCTCCTGTGTGCCAATCTCACACCAGCACCGCTACCCCCTAAACCAAATCTACCAGAAACAGGCAATCAAAAAAGACCTGGAAAATAAAGCCTCAGAACAGAACAGAGGATATGGGGAATGGGTCTGAAAGAAAACAGGCTAATGGTCTGCACAGGGAGAAAACTGAAGTTGGGTCACTCTCTGTCATTTCTATAATCTGATAAATGGCAAGTGTGGGGCACCTTCAGCTTCCATTACTCACTTCAATTCTGTGCCTCCTGCTCCCAGGGTCAGATTCACAGACACCCCTTGTTCCAGGAAGGTGACTTTACGTCCATCCACACCTGCATTCCTTATGCTACATTAAATGACTTTGGGTTGGTCATGAATGACTGGATTCAGGAAGGAGCAAGTCAGGGCAGAGAGCTGACTCAGAAGGTATCAGGTTGACTGACACCTTGGCTCAAATCCCACTTCCATCAGGTGAGAAGGCAGCACTAGGATTCAGGGCACATGGAGACTTCCCACAGGAGCCTCACAGCCCCTCATCTGTAGTCTCCCTGTTCTCAGGGCAGACCCGTTTCCTTGGACTCACATGACTGTCAGTTTGCACCAGATGAGTGCTCTGCTGCCATTGTGAATTCGTGTTGTAAGGAGAGAAAGATACCAGATGCTTATGGGAAAGCCAGCCTACCCTGAATTTTGCTCCTAGGAAGAGGAGGTCAAAAGGTCTTTGGCCTTAAAATTTATCAGGGAGGTAGAGGACTTCTGGGAAGAGGGTGGAATAAGTACAGGCAGAGCATGCTCCTCCACCAAAAGCATGTAGACAATAAGCAGGAATTATCCAAAGCAGTGGTTCTGGGGCTCTGGAGAAAACAGGGAAGGACTATTGCAACTTAGGAAGAGATAGATAAAAAGACAGAGAAATACAACTGAGAAACTGTGGGCCCTTTGGTGCACATCTGCACCCCTTGCATGGGATGGTGGCTGTGAAATACTGATGAACCTAGCGCCAAAGGAAACCTTCAGCACAAACCCAATCAATAGCAAAATCTTAGATGAGAGGGAAACCATTTTTCAAAATAATCTTATCAAGATAATCAGACGCCCAGTGTGATGGTTAGGTTCATGAGTCAACTTGGCCAGGTGATGGTACCCAGGTGTCTGGTCCATGAAGCACTGGCCTGTTACTGCAAGGACATTTGTGACTGGTTAATAAACCAGAAGGCTGGCTTATTAGGTTATCAGTCAATTGGCTGCAGCTGTGACTGATGACATCAATGAAGGGTCTGTCTTCCACAATGAGAGGATGTAGTCAGCTGGATTTAATCCAATCAGTTGAAGACTTTTAAGTAAGACAGACAGAGGACTTTCACTCCTTCTTTGGCTAGCCAGCGAAGCATTTCCTGAGGAGTTCATCAGAGCTGCCAGTTTGCTGTCTGAGAAGTTCATTGAACACCATTGGAGTTGCCAGCTCACTGCCTGCCCTACGGAATTTGGACTTGTGCATCCCCACAGTTGCGTGAGACACTTTTATAAAATCTTTTATTTAGAAATCTCTTGTTGATTCAGTTTCCCCAGAGAACCCTAACTAATACACCCAAAAACCAGCAAAACATTACTAGGTACCTTAAGAAACAAGAAGATATGGCCAGACCAAATGATCAAATTAAAGAGTCCTAGGAAATACAGAATTTGGAACAACTAATAAAAGATGGTCAAGCAAATCTCCTAAATAATTTTAACAAGATGGCAAAAGACATAAAGGATATTAGGAAGACCCTAGGAGAACATAAATAAGAATTTGAAATATTACATGGAAAAATATCAGTTCTTACAGAAATGAAAGATACAGTAGATGAAGCTAAAAATATACTAGAGACACAAAACAGCAGATGTGAAGAGGCGGAAGAAAGGATACATGAACTAGAGGACAACACAACTGAACTCGAATGATGTCAAAGAACAAATGAAGAAAAAATTAAGTTTACCAGGGTCTACACTCTCCAGATACATGTGATAATTTGGTTCATGTGAGAAGGAAATCATCTGCCTAAAACTGGTTAGCAGTCCACAGAGAGGAAACTAGAGAATGGGACCTTTCTTTTCCCATTAAATGATCACAAGAATGCCCATCACGTTCCCAAGGTAAGTACTCTTTCGTTTCACCTTTCAGGATACTCTGAGTATCTCCTTCTTTTCCTATCATCAGCTACTCAACAAAACATCAACCATTAGTGACTAAGAAACTCAAGCTCCAAACCCCTCATGGACCTCTTAAAAGGAATAAGAAAGAGTTACAATAAGAGGGAAGCCAGTGGGGCTGCACCAAAGCACGGTGAAGTGAGCTCTCCTGGTGCATGAGTGGAACTCAGGTGACAATAGCTATTATGAATTCACAACTCCCAACTTCCACTCTTTTCCAAAATCATAGAAAATCTTACTTAACCTAATTACCTGTGTGTGTTTCCTCTTCATTTCTCTGTTAGGCAATTCTGACTTTAATTTTACCTGAAGTTGTAGAATAGTGTCTGAAGGTCAAATTGGGTCCATTGCACTTGCATGCATGTGGCTGGACAGATGTGAGATGGCATGTTCCCAGATGTCTCATTTAATTGCTATTGTGTAGGTGGAAACATTATCATAAATGTTTATAATGCTCGGCAATTGTCTTCAAAATGGCCCCTAGGCACACATAAGGATTCAGTAGCTTTCCAACTCTAAAGAACAAGCAACTGAAATCCCAACTGCAGTTACACATTGATTTGAAGACTTTGGAGATATTTCTCAAAAATATCTGTGCGCTGGAGATATGAACCCATGTCAATCCTTCAACAGCCCTGAATAAATCTGGGAAGTTAAAAATGTGTAAACCTGGGAGCTTCCAACATCATTACCAGTTGCTCTCCTCCTACTTCCACGAATACACGTGTTCCAATGCACTGTTGGGAGCCAAGGTTAATTCAAAAAGGTGTTAAGTATTTCTCAGTGAATCAGAAGCATTAATCAGCAGAGTCACTGTTCTGAAGCCAAAATGCCATCATCACAAAAGCCTCACATTTGTTTTGTATATTAAATGCTTGAAATCAATTTCTCATTTTAGGCAGCAGAATTTTCCTAGCACTACAAGAAGATGGAAAAAGTAAGAGAAACATCTGAGCATTGTTCTGACATCCCTTTTCACTACACAGCACAGTCACACCATAGCAGCAAAACATATTACAGGGTTGTATTAAATTCTATAACTAATTCGGTAAATGAGATCCATCTCGTATTCTTACCAATTCTCATTTGGAAAGGGTTTCTTCTTTATTAGGTTTTTTCATCAATTATTTGTATAATTGATCCACTGAAGTAAAAACATTTAAGAACCTGAAATTCATTAGACTCTGTTCTGCATTTATTGCAATAAGAATGGCTGGTTCTAGTGGTTTTTCCTTTGTCAGTTTAACATGAACATAAGTACAGGTATTTGATGCATGAACCACTAAAATGAGACTGCAGAATCTTCAAAGCAAGCCCCTCTTGAGGTTTATATTTACTTTTCATCTATATTAGCACTTTAAGGAATGCCCAAGTCTTCTTGCTGCTTTTCACCTTCAAAAGAGCTGGGAAATCATCACCATCTGTTGCAGTTTAATCCAGAAATAAAACCCAGATTACCAGAGCATTTGCTCCTGGAAAATAATAATTAAAATTCAGGACCTGGGCTCCCTTAACATGGCAGGTTTGTTGTGGTCACTGAGCTAAATAACAGTGGAAACTGACATCTGTAAAGAAAGAGAAAAACTTAAACACAATGGGAAACGTCACAATTTCATTACCGCTAATCCATAAGCACTGAAGGGGTGCTAACCACCTCATCCCTCTTATCATCTTTGTGAGGCATTCCTAAGTCTAGAAAGAAACCGATGCCACCAAAATCTAATTTCTGTAAAGGAACAGAAACAAGAAAGGAAAAAGGTGGGTGTTCTAGTTTGCTAATGCTGCCGGAATGCATAACACCAGAAATGGATTCGCTTTTATAAAAGGGGTGTATTTGCTTACACAGTTACAGTCTTAAGGCCATAAAGTGTCCAAGGTAAGGCATCAGCAACTGGGTACCTTCACTGGGGGATGGCCAACGGTATCCGGAAAACCGCTGTTAGCCGGGAAGGCACATGGCTGGCGTCTGCTCTGGAGTTCTGGTTTCAAAATGGCTTTCTCCCAGGATGTTCCTCTCTAGGGTTCAGCTTCTCTCCAAAATGTCATACTCAGTTGCTCTTGGGGCATTTGTCTTCTCTTAGCTTCTCTGGAGCAAAAGTCTGCTTTCAAAGGCCATCTCTAAAATGTCTCTGTAAGCTGCAGCTCCTCTCTCAGCTTCTGTGCATTCTTCAAAGTGTCCCTCTTGACTATAGCAAGCTTGCTCCTTCTGTCTGAGCTTATATAGTGCTCTAGCAAACTAATCAAGGCCCATGCTGAATGGGCGGGGCCACATCTCCATGGAAATTATCTAATCACAGTTATCACCTACAGTTGGGTGGGTTGCATCTCCATGGAAACAATCAAAGAATTACAATCTAATCAACACTAATACATCTGCCCACACAAGACTGCATCAAAGATAATTGTGTTTTGGGGGACAATACATTCAAACTAGCACAGTGGGAAAGAGGTAAAGAGGTATATTTGTTTTCTTTTTTACATTTCCCTTTGTTTTTCTCTCTCTTTTCTTTTTTTTTTAATTTTTAAAATCTCACTCCCTTTCAAGTCCTTCACTTACTAATGGTCTAACCAGGACAAATGAAAGCTAAATTTTATTAATAACCATGGTCTAAGCAGGTAGGTATAAGTTACTCTAAATGTGTTCAGTTTCAGTTAAACAAACCTTCAGCAAACAGTACTTTAAGCTTAAGAATCTTTGGTCGTTACTCAATAAGAAGTATGGAAGTGAACTCAGAATTGACTCAGAAACTAAGAGATGTCATCGAGGTCCCTCACTCCATCCTTCCAGTCCTCCACCCTCAGCACATTAATTTGCTCTTACTGCCTGTGCCTCATGGTAACAGAAAGGCTGCCACAGCTCCAGACATCAAGTGCTCATAGCTGGGAGAAGAGCAGGCAAAAATAAGTCTTCTTGCTCTGAATTTCCTTTGATCAGGGAAGACCAGTCTTTCTGGGAATTCCCCAGAGGACCCCTCTGTGCCTCTCAGTGGCCAGAACTGGGATACACGCCCTATCCCTAGACCAATCACTGGTGCAGGAAAATGAGATCACGTGATCCAATCACAACAAACCCCTGGGCTGAGGGAGGGGTTTCTGCTGCCCTTCCCAGTAGGCATCCAGTAATATCAGAAACAAAGTGGGGTGCATACTTCTGGGGTTCCACAGGATGACCAGCTGGTTCCCAGCACAATGCAACACTTAAACACATTCGACAACACAGTGACTTTTAGATGCTTAGGGAGCCTTTCTGATTACATGTAGGAGTGTCTCCACTGGCTGTTCCTGCATTGTCAACACCAAACAGGCACTCGCTAATCTCCCTTTGTGACTGCGAGGAAGCAGGCTCAGGTCAAAGCTTCAGGCGGACATGGTACCTAAGCACAATGGCACAAGGTTTGACTTGTATTGTATTTATTTTCATAATTGTGTTTCACTTTTGCTAAGTGATAAAGGTTTTCCATTTGTAGTATTGATGTCATGTACTGTTGAAATACATTTAAGTCAAATAAGCCTGTTTGGAATACTTTAAATAAATGACATTAGAAATATTATGGTAAATATGTCAAAAGTCATCAGTGTTGCATCAAATACTGAAAACTAGGAAATGCCGCCAGAACGGAGAGGGGGAGAGAAGGACCTGGGACCTACACGGGGAAGTTGAAGGCTGCCGGGAGGTCAATCTATGGCCTAACTGATAGAAACCCCAGGTCTCCCAGGACCCCCTTCCCTCTGCACCACCCTGCCACTCCAAAGAAAATCCCCACCAGGAGCCCAGTTGTTAACGAATTTACCCACTAGTCAGATTTCATTCCATCACTCTATTAATACCACATTACTATTTATCATGGACTATGGTTGACTGTTGACACACTACTTGTGTTTCTGAAACTAAGCTGAGGTATTCAAAGTCATGATTAACAACACACTGCTTTCTCAACTTAATATTTTGTACTAAAATGACAGAGGAATAAACGAGCATGTGTGTGCATGCACATGTGTATTTCAAAGTTACTAAAACTCTCATTTACAAAAGCTACAACAGTCATGAACTAGTTAATAGAAGTCCTTTTCACCTAAAACTTTCTGCTTCGGCCTATTTGATACATGCTCAGCATAAAAAGCTACTGATCCTGTACACTATATATTATGACCTCATTTATCAAAGTGTGACTCCCACCCGGGGGTGGTGTGCGGTGGGGTTTTAGGCAGTGCCAGACAGGGCTTTAGAACGCAGAATTACTGGGCAAGAAATATTATTTTCTTTTCAATTCTCTTTTGATCTGTCTTATTATATCAAGCAGACATTCTCATTCTGGGGATAGAAATCCCTAATAGTTCTAACATTTGCCAATATCCCTTTTAACCCAGACTGAGCCAGCCTCAAGCCCAGAGCTCTGACAGGAATCAGACTCCAGCTGGAAACGCCTGGGGCTTCATTTCCCTGCGGGTGACAGAAGCCCAGCCCACCGAGGGGGCATAAAGGGGCCTCTGCCAGTGGGCGGATCCGGGGCTGCTTGGCAGCTGGAAGATGTCAGGGATCCAGGGGAACCTCTGCAGTACTGCTCTTTCCAAATGACTTCAACATGTCCTGGCTTCAAACATCCCTTCTCAGACACTAGATCCCACGACTGAAGTCGGCTGAGGGTGCCACCACTCCCACGCCCAGAAAAGACTGCCCTGCACAGAATCGGTGTGACCCGCTGCCTTCTTCTTCAGCCCACCTGTGGTGGGGAATCGCTCCAGGTCCGCAGTGCCTGGCCCGGGAGGTCCCTGAGCACAGAGGCCCCCACCCCCCACACCGGCCCCGCACCACATGGATCTTCCCCACGCAACGCCTGGGCTCCGTCTCGCGATGGGACAAGCTGCGCAGGGCCTTCACTTCTCGGCCTAGGCAACTTCTTGCTACGCTCTTTCTAATCCTGGTTCTGGGACTTTGCGTACAAAGAGGGAGAGCGCATTCCACCAGCAGCTCGCTGGAGCACGAGCCCCGTCACACTCGGTGTGGACACAGGCCGTCAGCAGAGAAAGCCCAGACCCCCCTCTTTGGGGACATTTTTCTACTCCACAGGAAACTCCAGTAAGGACTGAGAAGTGCAGCTAAACTGCTTCCCTGCTGCCTAGTTATGGAAACCTTAAGACTAGAATTAACATTTGAGTTATGACATTTTACAAAGAATTATGATTTTTTCACTGTATATCTAAAACAATTCAAACAAGGATGTCCAATATCGAAACGCAATGTTTTAATAATTAGATGATATTAAATTGTCATCCTATTGGACTGATATAAATGGAGGCCTGTTTTTGTGGTTGGTTGGCCTCCTTTCATATGTAATAGTTTTGCTCCTTGCTCTTGTTTATACCATTACTTTGGGCCCCTGGCCTTTACTTAACAAGTATTGTGTTAGTGAATGTCTAACCTGAGCCACTTGATTATGATGAATTGAAAATCAGGGGCAACTGAATTGGTGAAGCTGTTGGATGCTGAGCAGCAGACAGACAAGTGTATTGTAAGAGGAACACAGTCAGCTGTGGGCTGCAGGGACCAGGGCTGGGTCAGAAGCCCCCTCAGCAGCAGGGCAACACTGGCTGGTGGGCTCACCCCGGGGGACTCTCCTCCCTGCACAAGAGGCAGCCCTTCCATGCTTCAACCAGAGCAGACCACACCTGGCAGGGAAGTGGTCACAGCAGGGATTCCAGGGAGGGACTGGGACACCCCCAGAGCCAGGCAGGGGCAGGTACAGGCAGCAGGGAGGCTTCTGTGAAGGGTTTCCTTCCTAAGAAAGGGTGGCAGACAAAAGCTTGCCTTCTTCCGGCCTTTGGAAGTAAACTGAGAAGACATGATACTAGAGCTTTGGCAGCCATTTTGTGACCATGAGGGGACAATATTAATAACCAGCCAATATGCTGAAGTGGGCACAGTAAGATGGAAAGAGCCGTGGTCTTCAGAGACATGAGAGAACTGCTGAACCAGTCTTGAAACTGTCAGGTCTCTTGGTGCATAAGGAAGTGAATCTGTATTATGTAAAGTCTTGTGTTTAACTATCCTGTTACTTGGCACTAATACAAAAAACAATCAGTACAAAGAAGGGATGGCCCAAAGATACGGAGATTTCAATTATGAGATTCCAAGATCTGTGACATGCCACTTGAGTAACAATCAGTACCACTGCTAAATGCAGGACACAAGCTGTGTTGAGTGGGACTGTCATTGTGCATAACTGCCCTGCTGACCCCCAGGCCTCTATGGGTGCTGATGTGTGTTCTCATGGCCCAAATGCAGGACCTGACTGGCACCTCTGAGGTTCCGGGCTCTGGCCCGGATGGGTAGGTGGGCAGCTTCAGTGAAGACAGTCACGTGTAGCCAAAACCAACAGTATATGGATTTTAATTATTGGAGAGCAGTGAGAACCTGGCTGACTTTTTCCATCTCATGTGAGAGGTACAACTGCCCTATACCACCATCTGTAGGAAGCTCATATGGAAAAAATACACAAATGGAAGGTCCTTCTGCCACCCTGATAGCCTTGCAAAAAGCCCCAAGCCCTTTCAGTCAAACTTAAATACAAATACATTTAACAGTTCAGAAATATCCATCATTCCTAAAACCCCAGGCTGACATCAGTCCTCAGACCTTTTCTGAGTTAGAGCCCCTTCCCCCAGCTGGGGCTCCCTGCACCCACCATAAGCTGACACACCCATCAGAATGCCATCTGTCTTGATCTCACTGCCTGCCGAAACAGAGATTTCACTAAACAACTCCTCTTTGACAGCCTGAGAAGACACTGTCTAAGGAGACTAAGTGGGCGGGATTTCAGATGCCCAGAGCGTCTACAGCAATGAACAGAGTGAAAACAGGTGGAAAATGGTGCCTGGCCGACCCCAGGCCATCTCTCGGCTGGACAGTGCAGTCATCCCCCTTTAGAATGTTCCAGGTGTGGTTGCCTCCGCTAGTACTGGGGGGTTAAAAACAATGCACCCACGTCCTCCTCTGAGGGACGAGCTCCAGGCCCGCTGCCACCAGGCGTTCCACTGGAGGGAGCCTCCCTGGCTACCACAGAAAGGCTTGAGCATAAAATGAATAACCATGTGCATATTATTCAAATGAAATTTTAATTAATTCAGAGTTTGTTCTAAAACTTTCCAGGCCAGCCCATGCTAAGGCACTCTCTGGGCTCTTCCTCAAGCTTGTGATGCCAAGATCAACGAGCTGCATCTAAAAACGTGGACGGGATGGAAATAGATTCGTGCTGGACTGTGGCCTGGTCCTGTGACTTCAGGACCTGTTGACACGTCTCATTACCCCTGCACTCCAGTGCCACTTCCTCCGTCCTTTCTCCACGGTGGTGAAATTGATGGGTTTCTCCTGAGCTTTCAGAGCTGCCTGGGAAGAGCCTCAACTCAACAGATGAGCCTGGGGTTTTCTTTAGTTGGCATCCTTGAGAGCAACCCCAGCCCTTACTCCTGCCAAAGCATTTCAACAATGGCCCAGAGACTGAAGCTGAGTTATCTGTGGCCCTTGACCCCACGGCATGACAGCCTGGTTCTCCTGCACCAGGGGAGCTTCGGGCCATCCCCTTGGGGCTCGTGGGGTCAGATGACTGAGTCCTGGCCCAGACCTCCCACTGACGCTCAGTGCTGCTGTGCCCCTTCTACCTGCTTGGTTTCCCCACCTGTATTGCAAAGGTGACGGCACCTGTCCTACCTGCCCTGAAGGGTCTTGTAAAGAATAAACGAAGCAATGTGGGCAAAACGCTGTGGGCAGCAAGAAGCACCTGGCCCTGCGAGTTGTCATCTCTTCCACAAGGTCCTCCTCACGGGCACAGACCTGGGATGGGGTGGTCCACAGAAAGGACAGAAGCCAAGATCCACAGGGCGGCCAACTCACTGGGACAGGGATATTTGGGTCAAGGTAGGCCAGAGAAGGAAAGGCTGATAATTATCTTGTAATTGGGACTTTGTCCACAGCATGTTTTCAATGTCTTCCCAATTCCATGTGTCAGATACACTTAACATACAACTCTGACTTGAGATCAAGGCATAATTTTCCTTTTGTCTCCTCAAGGTCCTTTCAAAATGTATTAACTGGGCATTTCCCCTTGCCCCTGAATGAGAACTCCAGCAGATCCCATGACTTTTCCGCTCACTGTTAAATAATGGACCAGCCCATGGTCATTCTGGGTCCTGAACACAATCTCAATTCTGTAATCAAAATATTCTGAGCAAGATAGAGGTCAAGACTCTGTTCTTGATTTAACTGCAAGCCTTGTCTCCCCTAGCTCAGGGGTACTTCAAGCCTGCCTCAGCCCTCACACACCAAGCTCATTCTCTCCTAAAAGCCTTTTAGGATGCCAGGGAAGAAAGCTTTTAATCTAGAAACTGGTAAGAAAGAGGGAAAAATAATTGAATCTATCTGACATTTCTTGCTTGGTCTATATGCCAGGGTAACCAAACAGTTTCCAGGAAAAAGTGCCCTCTTAAGAGAAATCCAGTCAACAATGGAATATTAACCACTTGGAAACCCCGGTGAAAAAATGCATCCAAAGTACTTAGGGTCCACTAAGCCAGTAGGTGAAAAGCTGACGGGAAGCTTTATAATGAGTGGATCAGGCTGACAAAACTGAACCCTCAATTAATCTCAATATCAGTAAAAACAGACAACCAGATACCACGTGTCTTGGTGTCCTACAATAGTTAATAAATATCCCCATATGTGAAGTACCGTCACCAAAAATGTTGACCTGAATCTGACCGAGCCTGAAGATCTAATTATCTATCCAAGTGTGGGAAACACAAGGGAAAGGAAAAGGGGCTAAACACCAACAAGGGGACACAAACAGGAAACCAGAATGTGAGAAACTCTCAGGTGTATTATCAATGATTAATAAATTACTACAATTAATGTAAATTGCAAGGACAAAGGGGCAGCAATATATTAAAAAATACTCAGAGACAGTAACCAAATGCAAGGTATGTAGGTGAACGGGCGTGAGCCAGGGGCCAGATCCCCGTGGCCAGCCTGTGCTGGCGGAGAATTCCTGAAGTCCAGGAATGCAAATCCGGACTTTCAGGTGCACATGAAGTGCCCTCATCTAGGTAGGAAAATAGATCATTTACTCACCAGCTCGTTAGCTTCTTCAGAACTTGCAATTATTGAGACACATGGTGAGCAGAATGCAGTCTCGGCCCCCTCGTGTTCTTGTTTGAGGGCTCACAAATGTTAGGGGTAAGCTGCTTGCTGGGATCCCCATTCAAACGATCCAGCTGAAAAATAAAGACACACATAGGCAGCTGTGGAAATACGAACACTTGACCAGACGGCTGAGGATGCCATTCCAATCTGGAAGTCTTAATGGCATTACATGATGTTAACACAAGTCTATCTTTTAGGGACACATCCTAAAGCGTTCACAGGTAAACTGGTGTCACATCTGGGATCTGCTTCAGTGTAAGCCAGGAGGAGGGTGCACAGCGGGTGGAACAGGCCTGAAACAAAATCACCTGCATGTTGGTGATGGCAGGAACTGAGTTACAGGTCAGTGGGTTTCCACAATATGATTATTCTCTCTAGTTTTTGATAGGTTTGAAATTTTCCAAAAGAAAGAAAGAGAACAAAAATATGATTCAACCAAAACACCCTGATCTTACACTTCCAGCCTCCAAACTGTGAGAAAATAAATACCTGCTGTTTAAGCCACACAGGTTGTGGCACTTTGTTAAGGTAGCCCAAGGAAATGAGAGAGAGAGACAGAGACAGAGAGAATGCACATTTTTATTGAAGCTCCAACACAAACTATTCACGACCCGAACCCTTCATTTTGAACCTGAATGAAGGGCCAAAGAGCTGAGACCTAAATTCCCTTGAGGGGACATCTACCCACCTACATGGGGACAAGGGAAGGGGTGTGAGTCCTGTCAGAAGGCTCCTGGAGAAACTGAACAACATCATCTTGGCCTTCAGGAGACGTCAATGGAATCAAGTCATTGCCAAGTACTGCCAAGTTTTCTAGTCTTTGCTCTTAAGGAGAAAACAAACAAACAAATATATATACACACATGCATACACACCTGTCTATATAACTAATACCTATATACAAATCTATCACCCTTCTAGTGTTTGCAGACCCCAACGATCTAAAAGCAAGCAAGTCTAACAGAAAAGTGTTTACATAATGTGATGGTTAAGTTCATGTGCCAACCTGGCCAGGTTATGGTATCCAGTTGTCTGGTCCAGCAAGCACAGGCCTGACTGCTACTGTGAGGATATTTTGTGGATTTACATCATTAGTCAGCTCATCAGTTGATCGCACCAGTGGATGACTACACTGACAACCAACAAAGGAGACGGCCTTCCGCTACAAGAGATGTCTCAGCCGACCAACTGGAGGCCTTACAGGGAGCACTGATGATTCCAAGTCAGGAAAAACTTCTACCTCTAATTCAGCCAGACGGCTTCTCCTGGGGAATTCATGGAAAGCTCCCTCACGGTTCCCAACTGGTGGCCTGCCCTACCGAATCTGGACTTGCCAATCCCCATGGTCACATGAGCCAATTCCGATAATAAATATCCTAATATTTGCATGTGTGTGTGCCCATCGGTTCTAGCTGCATGCAGGGCCTCCATGTCCTTAGCAAAACCAGTACTGGTGGCAGCCAGGCCAGCCCACATTGCTGTGGGCTGAAATGAAATCAGCAAGCATGGAGGCCTTTTCTGGAGAGCTGGGTCTGAAGGAGGTCAGAGAGAGTTCTGAAGGTAGAAGGGCCTCCTAAGCTGTGTTTCCAGCTGCTGCACCAGGACGCTGGAAAAGGTTGGTGCTGCCCCAAACAGGGTGGGGAACTCTTGCCTCTGCTGCGCTGGGCTGACTGTGCCCTCACAGCAGTGCCATGAGAATTCACCGAGAAACCGAGGGAGGGATTCCCTGTGCACAGGAGAAACCCCCACTCTGCAGCTCAGGACACTGCGTTGGGATGTGTGTGGACAAGTCCTGGTGATGGTCAGAGAAAAGCTCGACAGGGGTCAGGCCTTTACTTCACTCTCAGTGGACCATCAGTTCCCTTCGGTATTTTTTAAATGTTCACACCAATTTTATTTAGAATATTAAAAACTCTGGAAACAACCCAACAGATAAATGGATAAACAAATCAAAGTCTATTCATACAGCTCAGCAATAAAAAAGACAAGACATAAGATCCATAACATAATATTGCTGGATCTCAAAAGCATTATGTTGAGTGAAAGAAGCTAGCCAGAAAAGAGCACATATATTATGATTTCATTAACATGAAGTTAATTCTAAAACAGACAAAAACAATCTATAATAATAATGAGAGAATCTGATCATTGATTGCCTGGGGAATAGGGTAGCAGAAATGCTTTATAAATTGACTGGAATTATAGCTACAGAGATGCATGCATTTGCCAAAATTCATCGAAATGTACACTGAAGCCATATACACTTTATTGCTTGTAAATTATATCTCAACAATGTTGCCTTTTTGGCCATTCCCCTAACAAACAAACCTGAAATTCAAGGGTGGATTTTCTTAGAATACACTTGGAGCCCTTCCTCAGCTGTGGCAGCCCCAGTGGAGCTCTGCTCGCCCGCAGCGTTTCTGACTGCGCCTACCTAAAGCCATGCTGGCCGGGCAGTCATCAGCATCTGGCATCTCTGATTGGCTTCATTTGTCCTGTAGGTTCTGGATGTTCAAACAACTTCAAAGTTGGTTCATTTTCAATTTCAAACTGTTGTGCAAAACTGTGGTCTTTTCCAAGGACCAGGGAGGACCAGCGGGTGCTGACCCTCCTGCGTAGGGTGTGAAACACCGCGTGTGGCCCTGCCCCGGGCAGGTCGGCTGGGGAGCTCAGCTGGTGCTGGCTTTTCCTGGGAGCTCAGTGTGGGCTGTGGGCCGGGGGTCTCGGTGCCTCTTCACACTTCCATGGTCTCGCCAATGGCTTTTTCCCAACATGGCCCTTAATGTCTCAGAGCTGGGATTCCAAGCTCTCCAGTTTAAAACAGTTGGGGATCTGAGAGGAAAATGCACATGAAGGGTGGGAGGAAGCAGCCAACAGAGGAATGCATGAGATTTGACAGCCTGTAAGGGACATTTCTGGTTCATTAATCCCTAATTCCTACAGCCATCCTCCCTGCATTGGCTTCCACTTTAATCCGTGATTTATGAATGGAATTAATAGAAATCAATCAAGCAGGTTATGCATTTAATGTTGTGTTCAACCACAGATGTTTCCCACAGTAATCACATTGAAACAACAGGAAAACGCCTGGTCATCAGTCCTGCTTTGTGAGTGCTAACAAGACTGCAGCTTTACCAATAAACTTGTAGCTATGGAGACTGAGAGAAAGGAAGCTTAGAGTCTAGTGCTACCAGCAACTTTCTGTAATCTTTCAATCACACTGTCCAGTCCTCTGGGCCTCGGTTTCCTTCACTGAAAGACAGAGATAAAATACTTTACTGTTTCAGTTTGTGCCAGAAAATACAGATGACTTGGGAAATCTGATCTCTCAGAAACTTGGGAAGATGAGGTCCCCCCAGGCATCCCTTTCATTGAATTGCCTGTGGTTCCTGTAAATCAGGGTTGACAAACTTTTATTAAAAAAAAAATATGTGGGCCTACGGTGTCTGTCACTACTGCACAAGCCTGGCCCTGAGGAGGGACAGGAGCCACCACAAAGGAGAGTGCTGAGTTGCAGTAATGTTTTAGCTTTGGGTTCTAAAATGGTGGTCTGAACCTGGCCAAACCCGAGTTGTTCAGAAGCTCCTTCACCAATCTGCACTTCATTCAGACGGCTTGTTTTTCTGTAGTCCTCATGCAGAAAGCATATACCTTAATGGGAAATCCTGAGTCAGATATACCTGGTTTGGGGTTTTCATGGCCCCCGTGCTAGTAACTGCCCCTGTGCGCCCCTGGCACGCTCATCTGCAATACGGAATCAATAATCAATAATAGCACTTACTACAAAAGGGTGTTGTAAGCTGTACACATCAGCACACAGTGCTTAGGTAAATGTCCAGAAATTCGTATCTTATGTAGCGTTAGTGACATGCAGCTTCCTTGTGTTGAGGTAGCATTTGCTCAGTGACCGACCCACAAGGAACAGAGAACAGAAGCCAAGCACTTCCATCGCGTTATCACGTGAGGCTTGAAAGAATGAGCCCCAATGAATTTACTAACTTGTTTACTGTACTTTGCCTTCAATCCAGGTTACATGCCTGGATACACAGTCGTGATGATCAACTCAGCACCTCACCACTTCAAATTCTAATCCATGATTGGACCGCTTTCCTCCCTGCACTGGTTTGTTGGTGACAATTTATCTTAGTTATCTCTTATCTGAAAGTGACATGAGTTCTCCTTTTTTTCCTGAAGGATATTTTCAATGGATGCAGATTTTCCTTCTTTAATTTATTCTTCCATCACTTTAAGGGTACTGTTCCACTGCCTTCTGGCCTCCCTGGTTTCTGATGGAAAACGTGCCATCATTCAATTCATGATTCTCTGATATTTAACGTGTCATTTTCTTTGATCGCTTCCAAGATTGTCTCTTTACCTTTGATTTTCAGCAGTTTAAATGAACACATTTTGGTGAAATTCTCTCTGAATTTATCCTGCTTGGGGTTGACTGAAATCCCTGAATCTATAATTATTTCTTTCAACAAACCTAGGCAGTTTTTGCCATTATTTCTTCAACTATTTTTTTACAACTCAGTATCTATCTCCAGTACTTCTAGGACGCCAACTATGCATGTGTTATACCTTCAGCTGTTAACCCACATGACCCTGAGTCTCTGCTCACTGTTCTCTCTGTTCTCCCACATTGGAATTTTTCTATCTTTGACTTTTCCTTTGCATCCCTATTCTTCTATTAAGCCCATTCAAAGGATAATTAATGTAGGAATTGTATTTTTATTTTTCAGTTCTATAACTTCCATCTAGTTCTTTTTTATATGTTTTCTACTTCTCTGCTGAGAAGCAGAGGGTCTTTGGGACAGATGCCCAAGACACCAAGATGGTGCCAAAGACAATCATCTGGTAACAGCGATACTGGGGTTTGGAGCCCATGGAAAAACCCATAGCATCAGTCTCAACCCATGAGGAGGAGCCAGGAGGGGACATTCTAAATAGAGAGTCAGGGCAAAGGAGCCAGCGCAAGAGAGAGCTCGGAGGCTTCCCTGGGAGAGGGAACCTGTCAGAGACCTGTGGCTGGCTGATGAGCACAAGGAAAAAGAAATCCTGGGCTGAATGGAGGAATCCCACCTTTTACATTTCCCCGTTTCCTGAAGGTGTCTTTTGCTGTTCTAAACAATCCTGTAATCTTTGCAAAGATGTCTTGGCAGCCCACAGACCTGTGTTTGAGTCTCAGCTCATCCATTCATTGAGTAACTCTGGACAAGTGACGTTGCCTCTCAGAATCCTAGTTCCCACAACATGTGCAGTGGGGATAATGTAGATTCTCACAGTGTCTATAGCTGAGGGCCAGGCACATGCGCACATTCTCTCTCTCTCTTTCTCTCTCTCTCACTCAGGACTCCACGAGTAAGACCCTGCTTATGAAGAGAAATGTGCTCTCTCCATTAAAGCAAAGAATAGCTTCACGTGGCTAATCATGCTGCAACTCATTCCATTACTCGTCCCTAATTGGATATGGCTGTTGATCTAATAACCCAGGTCTGTATAAACTACAACCCTCAGCTAAAGCAAGTTATTTTCAACCACTCTGATTTTCAACCTGGCAGTAAACAGAGACTTACTGTGTTTGAAGGTTTTAGAGTTGACCTCAAGATTGGCACAAGCTAAAGTGAGAGGTAGCAAAGGAAATCTTAATTTTCCTCCAAGCCCTAATTAATTACAATATGCCATCAGTCTGATGAGTATTTTATTTTCCCAATAGAATTAAACAATACATTGTGTTGATTTCTGAGCCTAAAAAAGCTTGTCATTTAAATAGTGCATGATCTTACATTTATTCATCTAAATTATTACTCAGAATATCTTTGCACATTCAAAGAAGTTATCATTATTTTTCTCTATGCTATAAAAGGCTGATGCTTTGATATCTGATCCTGAACATTAAGAGATTAGGGTGAGTGGAAGAGAGGAGGAAATAAATTAGATGTTTCTGCTTGCTCAAAGCCTGCGAAATACACAACATGGAGAACAAAAGGCACCCAGACAAGGTAGAAGTGTCATATCCATCATTTGTGATGCATTTTTAATCACCATGTGGTTTTAAGACATTCACCCCCTCTGCTGTCCACTCAGTCACTAGCTTGAAAGTCACTTTGGAATGCCTCAAAGTCAACAAAAATCACTGCAGGAATCTGGACATTATTATATGACTGCAAGGTGCTCTGGCAAGAACTGCTGTGTTCCTTCTCTAGGGTAGTGGTCTACAACTTTTTTGGTGTGTACACCTGTCAGTAAAACATTCCCATATGCCTCTCTAATACAGATGCCACTAGTACCATTCTCCACATATTTTCAAGTTTCTCACTTCCCAGAATGTGGTAGGAGTCTAATTCCAAGGTCCCCTTGTCTTTGGGCAAAGCCATGCGACTAGTCCTAGCCCAAGAGTTGTGGGCACATGTGACGTGCTGTAAGGAAAGGAAGCCATGATGGGTGGCAAACAATCACCACTGCTTATATCACCTCAGCCCTTCCAGTGTGCTCCAGCCCACCTCAGCTACCAAACCCTGGGTGATCTGCAGCCCCTGCCCCAGGTTCCTGACCTCATCACCCGCTACTCTCTCCACTGGTGCAGCACTGGCCAGCTTGCTGCATCTCAAATATGTCAGGCCTGCTCCCCACTTGGGGCCTCTTCGATTGCTCTTCCCTCTCTCCGAAACATTTCCTTCCCCAGACCCACCCACTTCGTTTAGGCCCAGGCTCAAATGGCAGCTTATCAATGAGCCTTTTGCTCGTCATTCTCCTTCCAAATGCTGTCACCACCTGCAGGCTCTCTATGCCCCTTCCCTAATTCTGTTATCTCCATAACACTTTACCCTACTTGACTGAACATATATGTTACATTTAAATGCTTTATTGTCTGCCCCGCCCACCCCCCTCCCCGCCAACACACACCTAATGATCTAAGCTCCTGAGGAGCAGGAAGCTCGTCTATTTGTTTAAATCATATCCGCCCCTACCCAGAACCACGACTGTCACACAGCTGGTGCTCGATAAACAGTGTGGGGACAAAGAAAGAATGGATAAGTGACCCCAAAGGCCCAACCCACATGCTAACCAGTGATCGGATTTCCTTTCTCTGCCCAACCTGCTTCTGGGGACGATCTGAAAACAGTATTTCACACCTTGGATTTTGGTTGCCTTGCCCAAGGCCATGTCCCCTACCAGCCTGCTGGAACTGGGGAATATTTTCACCCAAACTAAGGAAGCTGCAACCTCCATATGAAGCTGAAGTGTGAGGCCTGGTGAGTGGGTCCCTAAAAGTGATCTCAGAAGTTCCAAGCTTGCCTTTAATCTCTGTTCTTCTGTTGTGTCATCTCTGTATTAGAAAACTGTCCTTGTTGATGTCACTTCAGGGACCTGGACTCTGATGCAGAAAGAACCAATCTGTGAGCTGTGTTCACCGCTACCACTTTGGCTGACACAGTGATTTATTACAACAGTCCTTTCACCAAATTGTGAACTGTTTGGGGTCGCAAAAATTTCATAGCCACCTTTATATAATTTGGCAATTTTCTTCCATTTTATTTCTTCTACTTTGTGAACAGAAATCGATTTTTTCTAAGAGAAACAGAATTGCTTTTCACTCTGAGGCCAAGGATGTAGGCTATTCTTTTGAGTAGAATGTTATTTTTGTTATGATTTGCTATAAAAACAGAACACTTTTATTTCTTAATCTGTGCTTGAGGTAAGTGCAGGCCTGCAGGGTCACAGGCCTCTGTGTGTGCTGTGCGCCTTCCTCACATATACAGCTCGCTCCCCTCCTGCCTCCACCCTCCTGCCCCCAGCTCAGCGCAGAGCCACCCCTCCACACATGGAGCTGGTCAAGGAGAGAGAAACAAACGTCAGCATTAGCAGGACCTCTGCCTCTGTGCGTCAGCCCTGACCTGTACTGTCGGAGCCTGAATCGACCTCCGAGCTGGTGGCATCACCATGTGACCTCAGGCCTGAGACGATGCCCTGTGGGTGTCCCTGTCATTATGTGCACACGGGCAGGATAAGCCAGCTGGCTGGTGGCCGGCAGGATGGCTGATAACATCTGTACATTGCTCATATCTGGAGGACACTGTCAGGTCACCCGGATTATTGAGATCTGGTAACTTCCCTTGACTAGGGAAGCTTGTAAAGGCATTTGGACCACCACTCTTGAGTAACTTCTCATCCTTTCCTTCCACTGTAGAGTTCTGCTTTTTGTTGGTTCTTTCCTTTTGGCCAACAGATGTGCCATGCTGGAACTTCTCCTGAACCACCGTCTCCTGGATTCCTTCATTCTCCTGAACTACGAAACGATTCAGTTTCCTTCCTTGGCTTCTCAAAGCAAATACCATGAAATGGGTTGGTTTAAACAATGGCAATTTGTTAGCTTACAGTTTTGAAGCCAGGAAAAAAGTCCAGATCAAGGGGCATCAAGGCAACGCTTTCTTCCTGAAGACCAGCTACCAGTGATCCTTGATTCCCCGTTGCCCTCGGCAAGGCACATGGTGGCATCTCCTGGTCTCTCCCTTCTCTTCCAGATTTCATTGATTTTAGCTTCTTGCTTCCATGACTTCCTCTCTCTCTGTCTGAATTTCATTCTATTATAAAGTTATGACTCTGGTAATAGGGCTAAGACCTTCCCTGACTGAGGTGGGTCACATCTTACCTGCAGCAGCCTCATCATAAGGTCCTACTTACAATGGGAACATACCCACAGGAATGGATTAAGTTTAAGAACATGTTTCTTTAGGATACATACAGCTTCAATCCACCAAGGTCTTTCAAGCTTTGATTTATGCCCTCAAAATCCCTGGTGTCTCCTGTGCTTATCAATATTTGGCTCAAATTTGATCTTGACATTTCCTTTACCCACAGTGAGAACACTCTCTCTCTTGGTGTTCTGAAAAGATCATCATTTCTAACTTAATCAAGGGCCCTTGTCCTTCACCCTCTGCAACTACAACTGACCATCTGGACTGAATATTTGCATGGAAATATGCTTCCATTTTGTCCAATGAAAGTACAGTAATCAAAAAATCCTTGGGACCATCAATATCTAAGGGTCTTACAACAAATCACCACTGTACAAAATCCAAGAACTAACTATTGCTTCCTAAGAAAAATGAAACCAAACTATTATGTTGTAATTAGGTTACTTCAAATGTACAAACATAAATATGATTTCCTCTATAATATTCTTTAAGCATTCATGCTGAAAAAAATAAACTATGTTTTGTAATCTGGAAAATTTTTTGGCATACCTTGAACTTGTATCAATAATGTGCCTTAGTCTCACTGAAGTGAGGAACAAATAATATACTTTAATGAATGCACCGAAGTTTACATTAACTTATAGCATGCCATATAACAGGATTTGACTTTGACCTTTCCAAAAACATTTGCAAGATCAGGTAATTTATCTGAATCAATTTCAGGTGCAACTAGTCAGGCTATTGCTCAAGATAATATTGCATTGAACATTCTTTATTAGGAAGTCAATGCTGGTGAAGCAAAGCATACACGGGCTGGAAGTAGTTGGGAAAAGATGCATTATGAGACTGGCTTGCTTGAAAGGCACAGTACCCCTGGCACCTTTATAACTGACTTGATAAAAAGTTTAAAGATGGAGAATAATTTTTAGTCGAAAATAATGGCAATAAATGGTGGCAATTTGGTGCCCATTAGCCATACTTGTTCAAGTAATGCAAACAGAATTTCCAAGTATCAAAAACCACTTGTTTTAGAAAAAGTGAAAAGATGATGAGATCCTCTGTGCATCATCTAGCAGCCAACTGTACCTAGCTCAGAGAAGCCACTGGAAAGCAAATAACATATGGACAGGTGTTCCACATGCAAAGGCATAAAACAGGAAAATTCATCCAAGCCCCTGAGGACACTTCTCAGAGACAAGACACACTGGATATGAGGCAGGAAGAAGCTTCAGGAATCACCGGTTCTTGCTGCAAGTGCACGAGGGCTCTCCCTTGCAGCGTGTGATAACAGAGAGTTGTCTCAGCTGACCCGGGATATAGGGGCCTCTGGGGCTCTCACCTGCCGTGGGGCTTGAAGAATGTCCTGGGCAGCTGCTGTTGCGATGATGGCTCTTCTGTCCGCTCTATGAGGCTGCAGGGAAAGTGACAAGCTGGCCACCAGCTGCACGCCCAGGTCTGTGACGATGACGCAGTCATCCAGGACGACCACTGTCTTCTCAGCCAGGATGGAGTCAGAGAGAGGCGAGAGGACCTTCAAAACAAAGCAGGACTCAGAGCCAGAGTTTGGCAGCTATGAATATCAGCATCACCCATACAGCAACTGTTAAAGAAGCTGAAAAAGAGATCAGACTTCAATTAGAGAAATGAACGAAACTGACATGGTTAGGACTAAGGTAAATCAGACTAAAGAGTATAGGATGATATTGACTGTGTTTTAAAACTTCAACTTCTATGTGAGACCAAAGGAAAATATGTTTATATGGTGCAAAATCTATATTTTCTGTAGCACACTATATAATTTAACTTGTATGGTCAGTTTATTCAAGCCCATAATTACATGGAACTTTGAATAGGGGGTGAGATCTGGTTTGGACAGGTTAGCATGAAACACTGATACATCCCAGAGTAATTTTGGCAGAGAATAAAAAATATTTGCAAAGTCCCCTTGAAGGACTGGGAATAAATGTGGAAATATTAAACTTCCCCACCTGGGGAATTCCTGATATTCTCGCAAACACTGGGGACTACCAGTTTAGTAGGCCGAGCCCTCAGTCTTGGGGCTTGCCCTTACGAAACTTGTTACTCTAAAGGAGAGGCTAAGCCTACTTATAACAGTGCTTAAGAGTCACCCTCAGAGAACCTCTTTGTTGCTCAGATGTGGCCTCTCTCTCTAAGCCAACTCTGCAGGTGAACTCACTGCTCTATGTGGGGCATGACTCTGAGGGGTGTGAATCTCCCTGGCAATGTGGGCCATGACTCCAGGATGAGCCTGGACAGGGCATCTTGGGATTGAAAAAGCCTTCTGGACCAAAAGGGGGAGGAGAAATGAAACAAAATAAAGATTCAGTGGCTGAGAGATGTCAAATGGAGTCAAGAGGTTATTGTAGAGGTTATTCTTATGCATTATATAGATATCCCTTTTGGGTTTTTAGTATATTAGAATAGCTAGAAGGAAATATCTGAAACTGCTGAACTGCAATTCAGTATCCTTGATTCTTGAAGATGATCATGTAACTATATACCTTATATGGTGTAACCATGTGATGTGAAAACCCTATGGCTCACACTCCCTTTATACAGCGTAAGATAGATAAGTAGAAAAATGGGATATGAGATGTTTTGGGTGTTCTTTTTTACTTTTATTTTTATTATTATTTTATTTTTTGGAGTTGGAAATTTAAAAAAAATGATTGTTGGGATGAATGCACAACTTTAGGATGATACTGTGAATGACTGTACACTTTAGATGATTGTACGGTATGCAAGTATATCTCAATAAAACTGCAAAATATAAGTTTAAAAAAAAAGTAAGGAGGAAAGCTCATGTCTCTGCTACATGGTGCCATTTCAAACTCTTTAATTGACGTCTCCATCAATGTGCTCTCCCAATTCTCTGATTAATGAATACAGTCACAGAAATGGTTTAGGAAATCATGTTACTGTTCAGTTACATTTGCCAACTGAAGAAGGAGTCTTACAAAGATAACTCAGTTCCATTTTCTCTTCTTTGAGTCATACTGTGAAAATAATAGTGAATTCTCTGTGAAGAGTTTGATTTAATTTAGGGACAATGACTACAAAATACCTATCTTAGAATGAGGCACTCAAAGAGTAACATTTTCCCAATAATTCATATTTATGTTGCAACAATAGCAGAAATGCGGAAAAACGGTTTAAAGGAATGGAGCTCAGTCAAGTTCCAGCTCTTATTCCTTCCATGGGCAGTTACACATCATCAGGGAACAAGACTGATGATTGTGTAGGCCACTGTGTCAGCATCAGAAAATCCAAAGCAGAAAGAGGACTCTCAAGGTCCTACAGAGCTGTCCCTCCTAATTAGCCATCTGCTTTGCAACTGGGGATAACGAAGACTTGGGGAGGAATTAGTGTGGGAGGCAGAATTTCCAAAATGCCCCCCAAAGTTGTGCTGCTATAATTCTAGAAATTTTGGCCATAAAGAGAATCATGCTGTGATTCTGTCACGTTTGATGGCACAGAAGACCTGAAAATGGGAAGATTATCCTGAAATGCCCAGGTGGGCCCAACCTAAATGTGAATTCACTCTGGTGGCAGAAGAAGTCAGAAGGATGTGAAGCATGAGGAGGGTTTGGAAATCTTTACTGCAGATAGAGAGGCCACGAGAGGAGGAAGGAGAACAGCCTCTAGGAGCAGAGAGTGACCCCGGCCAGCAACCATCAAGGAAACGGGGGCCTCAGTCCTATGACCGTAAGGAATGAATTCTGCCCACAACCGAGTGAGCCTGGAAAGCAGGTTATTCTCCAAAGCCCCCCAGGAGAACCCAGTCCTCCAGCAGCCACCTCAATTTTAGGCTGTGAGACCTGAGAAGAGAAGCCAGCAGACTTCTTTCTGACTTACAGACTTCCTTCTGACTTACAGAACCCTGAGCTAATAAATGGGTATTGTTTAAGTTGCTAAGTTTGCGATGACTTGTTACACAGCAATAGAAAACTAACACAGAACATAATGTTTCCTGCAGCTTCATCAAAACTGAACTTTGGCAAAACCTAAAACATGACCTAATTGACCGTGATTAGTAACATTTTAAATCTGTATAAAAAAGATGTTACACTATATCTTCATTACTATCCTATCAAAATTGGCTACAGATAGTTTTATTAGTAGTATATAAACTAGAGAGCATGGAATTATGAATGTATTTATTATTTTTAGGGCAAACACATATTTCTGATAAATTTCTGTCCACCACTGAAGGCCTAATATAGCTAAATGGTTAAACATCAAGGTTATAAAAAATAGCTTTCACAGGTGCTACTGTTTTCCATTTTTGATATGAGGAAAGTAGAGTATCATATTAGAGGAAAAGACTGCACACGTTATGTGCTTAATTTAGCTTTCGCTGGTGAAAGGAACTAGATACCTCAACTCCCTTTAAAATGTAAAAGTTAATTTGTGCTTAGATTATTAATATTAATAGACTTCTCTCATGATTCCCTTTCACACATATATACACATGCTCGCATGCATGTGTGCACACACATACACAGGCACACACATATCCCAGCACGACGGCATCTCCCTGGACACTCATAAACTCCGCCTGGCCCTGGGGGACACGGCAAGGAGCGGCCCACCGTACCTGCACGGTGGTGATCCCTGGCTCCCGGCCAGCCAGGGCCTGGCCGTCCTGTGGCTTGGCACCCAGCTCTCTTCACTGTGGAAGCCAGTGCTCCACTCAAACCTGGCTTCCTTGTTTTCAATTTCATTATTAAGAGCTCAGTAACCAGCCTCCCTGTTTAAGCACTCCCCACAAGACATTATTTTTAATTAGATCCCCTATGCCAAGACAAACACTTTCTTTCTCAAGTACTGGGAATAAATCAGTACACAGAAAGACGCAGGCACAGAGCAAAAACTCTCATATAAGCATTTCTCTGCATAAGATGGCCCAGCCCAGGAAGAAAACTCAGTGGTGAGGGATCTCGTCGGCAGTTCCAGGTGGTGGGAATGTTGGAAAGAGGAGGGCAGATGTGGGTGGGGCCACGAGATGGACACCTGGTCTGTCCCCAGCCCCAGGTACGCTCAGGGACCGCCTGACTCGCCAAGTGGTCATGAATGAAGCAGACATTCTTCTGGGAGACCTAAAGGGCCCTGCTTTCCTCCTCCTTATCCTTCACTGGACAGATATCTACTCTGAGAACCTACCGAGCACCAGGTTAGTTTCTAAGCCCTGGGGAAACAGCAGTGAGTGGAACCAACTCAGCCTCTGCACCTGGGAGCTTATATATTGGAAGGTGGACACTAAAAAAGTCAAGTGAGTGGGTGACTGTGTGTGTGTGCACACAGCATACACCCACATATGCATATACTCCAGATGTTTTTAGTAAGAGATGGAGGGAATTCAATCATATGGCTTTCTCACTTCTACTTGTCCCTTTTTCTAGGATGGCTGAGTGCCTGGCAAATTCACTACTGCTAAAATGGAGGAACTGGCCTCACAATGTGGTTTCCTACCCATTCTATTATCAACAGAAGCCAAGAGACCAAAATCTAGCTCAGGAGAGGGCCTGTGATTCAGAACAATCCAGAAAGTAAGCAGCTTGCTTGCTATCACGGATCAAATTCTGGCAGTGTGGGGGAGCTAAAGCCACTGCCCTCGGAGGGGCCACGCTGCCCCCCAGGAAACCATGCCCTCCGCGCACATGGGAGTGGAGGATACAGGGAGGGACCTGGGGGAGCACTGGGGCCACCTCTGTCACCTGCCGACATGCCTTGGGCAAGCCACGATCCTCTGAACCCCAGTCTCGGCAACTGGAATGGAGGGTGTCAGTTCTCAATTGCACAAAGTTACCCCTAAGCCTCAAATGAGGGGGCATCTGAAAATGATGGGATGCTGATCATATGTTAGATACAGCACCACGTGCTTCATTTGGTGGCACATCAGCAAAAGCAGGCTCTCAACTGACACTGGAATAAAAGTCCAAGACAGACTAGGGCACATGTGTACACTGCAACAGCACATAGCCAGAAAAAGAGAGAGACAGACAGACAGATTTGGAGATGGATGATAGGCAGATAGATAGAGACTGTGATGGATGGCAATAGACAGATAGTGATAGAGACAGATGAAAGATACAGAGAGAGAGAGAAAGAGAGATGATAGCTGGAGTTAATGATAGTGATAGAGACAGGTGCTTGATGGAAGATACAGAGAGATGCATATGATTAGATATAGATATAGATATAGATATAGATATATAGATATAGATATAGAAGGATACAGATAAACAAGGTGGTACTCTGTGTACTGATATGGAAAGACTCCAGGATATATTGCTAAATAAAAAAAGCAAGTACAAAAGAGTGTATAAAGCATATTATCTTCTATGTAAGAAAGAAAAAGAACAATACATATTCCTATTGTTTACATTTTCATAAAAACAAAGGGAGAAAAACAGAAATCAATATGCATGGTTAGAGCTGGGAAGAATCGGATGGAGGTGGACTGGGCGGGGGCGAGACTTATCAGGGTAAACTTTATATTGACTTATGAACTCTTTAATCATGTTACTGTTTTCAAAGAATAAAATGAAGTTTAAAAATCCAACACTGGTTTTCTCTCTGACCTCCTTCAGCCCAGAGCACTTTCTGTAGTAATTTAGCATCAGGATACAGAGAAAATTTAATTTACTAGGCTCTCTGAATCAGGGCAAATAAGACTGCTTTCTTCCTATTGGGGATGTCAAGTTTTCTGGGTTGTGTTAAT
>PVKY010002197.1:0-26947 GCA_004027775.1 Bradypus variegatus | reverse complement strand
AAAAAAAAGGCAACCTTGGCTATTTCCTCCTCCCAAGACATCCCTTTCAGCTCCATTAATCATCTAGCCAAATCTCTTTGTTTAGTTCAAAAGCTTGCAAATTTAAAACAGCACAGACCGAGACATTTTACAGCATGGCATCTGAATAAATAAAAGTATTTAGGTCCAAATGGCTTCTTCATCGTCTTTTTCCTTAATTCAGTCTGGAAGATTCACACTTCCAATTTCCTAGTTTCCTTTCTCAAAGAGGGAGCTTCTGCGACTCGGTTTCCACGGTGTCATCAGCGGCAGGTTCCCCACTGTACAGTCAGGGGAGACCAAACGACTTGCCCAGGGGCACACACTGAGACACAGAGGATCCCAGGTGATCACTCCAATCCTCTGAGCTGGAAAGTCCAGTGTGCTCTCCCTGACATACTGCATCTACAATGGGTGCAGATCAAAACAGACTTTCACAGTGGCATTCAAGGCCCTCAACCAAAGTTTCACTTCACTTCTTATCCATCTTGCAATCTGAGTCCTCCTCTGGTCAGCCTAAACTGTCGTTATTCCCAATCCCATGCCCACTTTTCCTCAATCTATACTTCCCTCCAGATCCACTCATGCCACCATGTCCCCGCCTGTTTCCACCTCCTTTTTTCCCCCATAGCCTGCAATCTCACATTTGCTTATCGACTGTCAAAACAAGCTAAGAGCCCACTCGTTCAGAGGCGGGGTTGTTGGTAACATAAACCTCCCAGGACACAGCTCCAATCCAGAAACAGAACCAACCAACCACTACCAACAACAAAAGCTACTGAGTTAAGATTAAAAAAAAAACAGCTGTCATGGGGTTATCTTCCAGGAGAAGGGTCTCTGTTGATACATTTTCATACAGTGTTAACAGCCTTGAAGCCTCTACTAGCTAACATTTGCGGAGTGCTTGCCCTGGGCCACCCACAAGTGAAATCACTTGTTTGAGACCACAGCCAGCAAGGGATGGAAACAACACATAAGCTGTTAGTCTCTCAGCCACTGCGTTTTCCAGCCTGGGGGCAAGCCGCTGAACTGACAACACCCAAAGCAAGAATCCTGACCGCAAGGGCAGCCGCTAAAACTCCACGTGCACAGAAGCCGGGTCCGGTATGCAGAGTGGGGACAAGGGGCCTTGGAGGTGGCTCCATTATAGCACAACACCAGGAGTTCAAGGTCTTACCTGGACTTACCTGGGAGAAGTCCTGAGGAATGCAGAGTTTTGGTAACAACCGTTTTAGGAAGCGGGTAAGTCGAGTCTACATTCTCGAATGACTTCCAAAGGGAATGGTGAAAATTCATAAAAATTTTTCCATCCTAAAAATTTCAGCGACCCAGAGAAGTCATTCTTGAAAAACCACTCTTTTCAACAAAGGAGGCTTCCGTCTAACGTCTCACATCTGCCAGTGGTTTATCCCTTTCCAAAGCCTTTCACGTTCAGCTGTTTTGATTCTCACAGCCATCGGTGATGGAGGTGGGGATGGGAAACGGGGAGAACAGCATTTAAGACCCTTCTAAAAAAGAGAAACCGAGGCTTAAAAGCGTTGTCACCTCATTCGCCTGGTGTGGGAGTTAGTCCGTGGCTGGGGCAGATTGGAACCCTAAGTCTCACAAGCTACGGCCGCCTCGAGCTGCTTCTAAATCCTAGGCTCTTCACTTATCCCATAGAGCCCAGGATGTGTAAGGAACACTTCCCGATTTTACTTAGTCTCTTTCAATCCAGGAGGGCTTCCTGGAGGAAGCCAACGGGCCACGAGAGCCCTCAGTCCCGACGGTCGCGCGTCACGTGCCGGGGGCCAGCGCGGCGAGCGCAGGGAGAACCCCGGGGAACCCCCCCACCCTCCCCACGGTCCGCCGCAGGGCCCGCGTCACGTGACGAACCGGACTCCGGGGTCACGTGCCGAGGGCTCCCGGGGCGGCGGGCGTCATGGTCGCGCCCCGCCGGGTTCGCGGGGAGCGCCGGAGGCCGTGCGAGGCCCGAGGCGCGGAGGGAGCCGGCGGCGGCGGCGGCGGAGGGGGCGGCTCCGCGTCCCCGCGTCCGCGTCACGTGGTGCGAGGCGGGCAGCCATCTTGCTACAAACACAAACAGAGAGGAGCGGCCGCCGCGGGAGCGCCAGCGCCCCCTCCCCCGCCGCCGCCACCGCCGCCCCCGGCCCGCCGCCCCCGGCCCGGGACCCGAGCCTCGCGCCGCCCGCGGTAAGCGCCCGGCAGCTCCGTGGACCGCGGCCCGCAGTCGGGCCTGCGGCCGGCCCGCCCCCAACGCCGAAGCGGCCGCGCCGCGCTGCGAGAGCCGAAGGCAGAGCGCGGGCCGCCGGCGCGGACCCTCCCCTGTCTCCTCCCCGCGGCCGCCGCTGCCCGCCGCCCGGTGCGGCCGCCCTCCTGGTCCCTCCCCGCCGCCCCTGGGAGCGGCTCGCGGCCACGGTCCCCGGGGGCACCCGCCCGCCACCCCCGGCCCGCGCACCTGGCGCCCCCTCCCTGAAGGGCACGTTGTCCTCGCCGCCCGGGCCGCCGCCTACCCGGCCGCGCTCCTAACGGTGGCCCCTGCGGGCCTAGCCCCTCTCCTGCACTGGGGGCCGCAGCCCGCCCTCCGAGGGCGCCCCGACCCCATGCCCCACGCCCCGGGAGAGTCCCCCCTTCCGGGGTGCTTGGCGGACTTAGCTAGGCTGGCGGGGTCGTCAAGTCCAAACGTTCCGTGTCTGGGGCCAACCTCGAAGCCTTTCCCGTTAGCCAGAGCACCTCGGCCGCTTCTGCCCCGAAATTTCCTGCCGGCGAGTAGCGTTGGTGCTCGGTCATGGGGTCGCCCGCCTCTCCTTGCCGGCCGGGCCGGACTTCTGCCCCAGCGGGGCTGGGCTTCCCGCCCCCAAGCCGGGCCCCCTCAGCCGCCTTCCCGACCTGGCCCCCCAACACAGCCCCTCACACTCGGCCTTTTCTTTTTTTCCAAGTAACTTTAGTGAGCCCTTCATCTCTTGCCCTTCTTACCCAGTCATCGTTAGAACTCCCCGCCAGCGTGCAGGTCTGCCCCGGCGTGGATGCTGAGGAAATACCTGTGGCTGCTTCTCGCCTCCACCCACCCCAGTCTGCCTCCCCTCTGGCTTCTCTCAAAGTGCTGCTTTTCCGAAGCTCCTCGGCCTCCCCTGCGCGGCCCCTCCGAGCTGTTTCCACTCACCTGGCCTCCCCACCCCAGCCAGTCACCTTTGCAGCTGAAACCCCATCGGCACCCATAGTCCAGTCAGTCCCTCGGGGCCCTGCACAACGTTTTGTCTCTGGCTCTTTCCCGTCTCCATCTGTTACCCCTCACAGTCCTAGCCCCACTTCCCCCCAATCCAGCTCCAGTTTTATTTCCTGCCCGTCTGTCCTCATCCTCTGTTGCCTGTCATGTCATTGGGCAGCACTGGGGCAGAGCTGGACTTAGTGTCTCTGACGTTTCCTGGGGACTAGGACCCAGGGAACCCCATGTGGTGATTATGGTCAGATGAGGGGTGTACCGGGGCTTCTCCACTAGCTCTTCTGGGCAGCGGGTGCATTGGTGTCGTGAGTGATCTCAGGGATACAGGACCCCAGTTTGGCATCACTTTGGTGTGTGATTAGAGTTTGGGGTAGAGAAAATAGCCCTACTTTGGAGGAAAGAGGGTGAGAAGAGGAGGCTATGTGAAGAATTTCAAAAATCTATTAAGAAAATAAAAGTGGCTTAAAACTCACAAAGTATGGCCTTGAGCTTGGGATGGTTACTGTTGATGGTGAGCCTTGTCTCCAGTCTTGGGTGGAGTGTTGAGGGAGGTTGGGGTACCTGTCAGGGCAGCTGCAGCTCCTCTTGTTTTCCCCAGCTGGAGCCCAAGAGAGGCAAGTGGGCAGAAGGGATCAGATGAGATAAGGGGCGCTGGAATTTTGAAAACTGTTAAAACAGCACATAAATGTCAAGTCGTGTTATTTATCATGATGGTTGAGCCAGTAAAGACCTGGGGCCAGCTGGGTATATATAGGTTTATACTCCTTTTTAAGCTCCAGCATTCTGGCCCTACCATGTCTGGAGAGTTTTTCCATCCTGAGAAGGGGCCAAGGCCCCTCCACCAGACTCCAGGCTGAGCGGTTGTTCCAGATGCTGGGGAGCTGGAACATCTGGGTACCAGTCTGCTGGTAGTGGTGCACTCTGTGCTGAGGGGCATTGCCCAGGATTGGGGCTAATTTTAGGGGTGATGGAGTGAGGAAATAATGTTCTTAACTTAATTCATGCTGGCACTGCCTGTCTCTGGGTCTTTTCCCTCACCCATGAATTCTGAACCCCGAGAAAACAGCCCTCTCTGTTCACACAAGCCTGGTGTGAGCCTCGAGGAGCAGTGTGTGCCTCTCCCGCGTCTCCAGCAGGGGGCAGCCTTTTAGCATCAATAAGCCGGGTGCTCCGGGAGTGAGGGGTAGACTGAGGCCCAGGAAAGAGAAGAAGATGGGGAGGCAGCAGGGCCTGGAGCCAGTGGATAAGCCGGAGGGGCCGGCGGGAAGGAGGGTAGCAGGGAAGTGGAAGGCAAGAGAGCTTTGTTCAGCCCCTAGTCCTGTGCCTTCACTTCTCCAGCTTTTTCTTTCATAGGGAAGGTGCCAAGTGCTTGCTTTTGAGAGTTTGTGATACAGAAACTTAGGACAGGTGGTTTGTTTGGTTTTTGTTTATTTTTTAGTCTGTTTTCTCCAGGATTTTTCTCCTGGCGGGATTTTGGATTTCACTCGCTGGACAGTGTATTTGGGGAACGGGAACACCGGGGAGGCTTTCCCGTGCTCATGGCGCAGCGGCGTATTCTCCACAGTGGTGCTCTCAACATTTGGGGCCAGATAATTCTTTGTCGGGGACCGTCCTGGGCGTTGTTTCAGCAGCATCCCTGGCCTCTGCCCATTAGATGCCAGGAGCAGTCCCCCAGTTGTGACAGCCAAAAATTGCTCCAGACATTGCCACATGCTCCCTGGAGAGCAGAGTCACCCCCAGTTGTGACCCACTGGCTCCCAGGTAGCATGTGGAAAGGACGCACTAGAGTTTGGAGGGCTGGACGTTAGGAGGTGGCGTGTGTGCTCCTACACAGTGGTTCCTTTGGGCAGAGCAGGGGGCCCGGCAGCCCCCCAGCCTCTGGGACTAGACCCTCCTCCAGCTCGACCCAGGGTCTTAGACTTTTCCTCCCAGCTTCTCTCCAAGAAGGGGGATCGCCTTTGGCTTTCCCCAGCCCTGTGCGTCCCTCTCTTCCCTGCAGCTTCCCATCTCCTCAGCCTGGTGTGAGCCACCTTCCCTCTGTCTGCTCCTTACACCCGGGACAGAAAGGTGAGGGCAAGAAGCAGAAAACACCCAAGGAGAGCTGTGTTTGCCACTCCCTGGAAGGGGGGAGGGTGAGTCTCCCCCTTTTCTCTTCTCCCCACCCCTCTCCCTGCCATCAGGCCTGGTTTCTGTCCCTCTAGAGACAGTGTACTGGCTGGGGAGGGATCTCAAGACTCCTGAGGTGTGTTAGCAGCGCCGCGGGGTGTTTCTTGTCGTGGGGAAGCCTTAGGTGTCCCCAGGTGTCTCCAGGGTTGTAATGGAGAGAAGGCGTCACTCGGCCTCTTGGACCTGAGGGAACTGCCTTTCATTCAGCGAAAGGAAGAACTTTCTGACAGACCTGTCGTCTGTGATGGTCTTGAGTGGGCCGAGGGCAGCGCCCAGCAGCAGCTCTTGGGGGAGAGACGCCACGCTGGGGTGGGGTGGGGGCGGCCCACTCGGGCCCTCTGAAAGCCACTTTTTGCCTGCGATGTGGAGTCTGCGGGTGGCTCCCTCTCTGGCCGTCAGTCCGTTTTGCTCCATCTTCCTGCCACTGGCTGAGCTGAGAGCAGCTTCGGAAACCCTCCTTCCTCCTTCCTTCCCAGAACTGTGGCGCCTCAGAGTCGATGGGCACCTAGGGGGTCCCGCCTCCCTCCCAGCTAGTGACAGAAGCCCCGGTGCGGCTCCTGGGACGCCCCCTGCCCCCCACTTGGGCACTGCCGGGTATGCGCCGCCTCCTGAGAGGCTCCTCTGTTGTCCCCTAGAGGAACAGGGCGCTGCCACCTCTCCTGTGTCACAAGAAACTCGGACTGTTCCTGCTTCATGGTGAGACCGATTCTCCGGTTTCTGTTGTAACAGTGTTCTCCTCTGCTGCTTGTGTCCGTACGATCGGCTTTTCCGACTCTGGGGTTGGGGGTCCAAGTATTTATTCCCGCTTGGCCCACCAGTCCCTGGATGTGTTCCCAGACCTGCCTGCCGGCCGCCTTTGGTATGAACCCAGCTTTACCCTGGGATAGTCTCCCTGCTCCCCGCAGCCTGGTTTCTCCCCAAACTGGAGTTCCTGCCTCCTGGCCTCCAGCTGCCAACCCTGACTTTTTTCACGAGAAGTGGTTTTGCTCCCAGGTTTATGTCTAATCCTTCTCTCAGTAACCAGCCTTTTTCCCTCGCATATCTGAGGCTCTGGGGGTCTTTTGTCTGCCTTTGTCCTTGTCCCGAATGTCTGCACACACCATGACCACCCCCGGGTAGCCTCCGCACACACACCCCAGCTCAGCCTTCCCCCCGGTAATGCTGATGGCCCGGAGACCAGGCTGGCCGGCTCCCTGGCCACCCTCCAGGCCTACTCCTCACCTGTCCGGTGGAGGCGCTCACTGCATGTTGGTGAACGAATGAACTGCCACGAGGCGGGATGTGTGGGAAGCGATGAGGCGGGGCAGGGTTGGGGGCCTCCAGGTCACCCTGTCCCACCCATTCGTCTGACCCACCTTCTCTGCCCTGCCCCACCCTGACCCTCCCAGGTCTCGGGAACGATCTTTCCCAGATGTGAAGGTCCCTCCCCAGGCATCCTGAGGCCAGCCCGGAATCCACTAGCTTGGGGGCTGCACCTCACTCCAGCCTAGGCCCTTACCTGAAGAGAGCCCCACCCCTCCCACCTGCTTCCCAGGGGCCAGGCTGCCAGGTGAGTGGGCCAGAGGGGAAGGGAGGGGGTGCCTGCACAGAGGTCCCTGCAGGGGCTGGAAGGGGCTCCAGTGTCCCTGTTTTCCTCCTCCCCCAGGTCTTTCCCGCATTTGGCTCATCTTTAACTCATGGTGCGTGTGCTCACGTGGTTGGCTTAGGTGAGTCCATTTGGTGCCTGTGATCCCTCCTCTAGCCTGAGGCTCGGACCTGTGTCCAGCCAGGTGGCTGTTCTGCAAGGCCCATGTCCCCCCGCCTCCACAGGTACTTGGAGAGTGAACGCCAGGCCCTCCCTCTTCTGCTCCTTCCCTCCAACGTCAAAGAAACATCCCCAGCTCTACGATGGCAGCAGAGACCCTCAACTTTGGGCCTGAGTGGTGGGTTGGGTGTGCTTTGGGTGGCACGGAGATGCTGGGGAGAAGAAGAGGGCTGCTGTGACTCCTTCCCTCTCCCCTCTTCATGCCTCTCCTAGGCTGAGGGCCCTTTCCAGCGGGGGTAGTGTGGCCTCCCCACCCCCATCCCCCGCCATGCCCAAATACAAGCTGGCCGACTATCGCTACGGGCGAGAGGAGATGCTGGCTCTCTACGTCAAGGAGAACAAGGTGGGGACGTGGGGACGGGTGGGTAGGTGTGGGCAGTCTGTGGGCACGTTGCCTGTTGGGCCTCAGCCAGTGAAGAGGGCCTGGGAGCCTGTGGGACCTCAGCCCTCCTGCCCCAACCCACAGGTCCCAGAGGAGCTGCAGGACAAGGAATTTGCTGCCGTGTTGCAGGAGGAGCCCCTGCAGCCCCTGGCCCTGGAGCCTCTGACTGAGGAGGAGCAGGTGGGGCTGGGCCAGGGGCTGGGGCAGCAGGCTCCCAGGAAGAGTGGGGTGTTGGGTTTGGGGGGGCAGGAGGGACTGATTGGGAAGGCAGAGGGTAGGGGGCAGGCTGTGGTTCTGGGCGGGATAGGGGTGCCTGGGTGCTTGGGTCCTCACTCCCACCCCTGGCTCCCTCCTCAGAGGAACTTCTCCCTGTCAGTGAACAGTGCGGCTGTGCTGAGGCTGATGGGAAAGGGGGCTGGGCCCTCCCTCGGCAGCACCTCCCGGGGCAGGGGCAGCACGCGGAGCCGAGGTAGTGGGGAGTTACTAAGCGTTCTGGGGGGTGGGCAGAGGGGGGGCCCAAGGGATTGAGGGGGATTATCTGGCAGGTTTCTCACTGCCTGGTTTCCCATGTACATTTCATTCCTCCAGGCCGCGGCCGTGGTGACAGTTGCTTTTACCAAAGAAGCATTGAGGAAGGCGATGGGGCCTTTGGACGAAACCCCCGGGAGATCCAGCGTAGCCAGAGTTGGGATGACAGGTGCCAGAGGAAGGGCCCAGCCTAGAGGCAGGATGGGTTGTGGCTTGGGTCTGTCATCAGAGGGCAGCAGTGAACAGATAATTGCTTGTCAGAGTGCTCTCTGCCCCTGCCCTCCAACCTCTGCCTCTTTCCCTTCTGAGGCTTTGAGGGCCCATTGGTGACTGTGACCTCCTGTTCCAGGTGCCCCCTGGGGCTCTCTTCCCACAGTCTTCCTTTCCCTGGGTCACCAGTCCCCTCCCTCCCTTCACCTTTCTCGGGACACAGCGGGCAGGGTGCAGAGATCCCACAGGTTGGGGAGGGCGAAGCTGCGCCGCTCTGGCCAACACGTTTCCCTCCTGCAGAGGCGAGAGGCGGTTTGAGAAGTCAGCAAGGAGGGATGGAGGTATGGAGGGATGAGGGGGATGAGGGTGGTGTCCATGGCCTCGAGGTCACCGGGCAGTGGGGAGGGTTGAAATGGGAGATGTTTACTGGGGGGTGGGAGCAGTGGGCCTGGAGTGGGTTCCTTATTCACCAGCAGGTTTGACAGTAAGAACCTTCCAGGGATGTGCCACCCAGACTGCTAATGATGTGTTCGGTCTCCCACCCCCAAGCCCGATCAGGGTTCGAGGAGGGAGGGGCTGGCCCGAGGAAGGAGCATGCCCGCTCGGACAGTGAGAACTGGCGTTCTCTGCGCGAGGAGCAGGAGGAGGAGGAGGAGGGCAGCTGGCGACTTGGGGCTGGACCCCGACGAGATGGCGACCGCTGGCGCTCAGCCAGCCCTGGTGAGAGGGGCCAGCTGGGCATGAGGGGTGGTGGCAAGAAATGACCCCTAAGAGGTGGGCTCCCATGACCACAGTGGGGGAGCAGGAGCAGAAAGCTCTCTGGAGTCGGCGGGTGGGAACGCGGTCCTGGAAATGGTGGCTGTTCCCAGGGACATCCTGGCGGGCAGCAGGGGAGTGGAGACTCTGGCTTGACTGGGATGCCAAGTCGATTCTCTTTCTCTGACTTTTCCTGCCCAGATGGTGGCCCCCGCTCTGCTGGCTGGCGGGAACACGGGGAGCGGCGTCGCAAGTTTGAGTTTGATCTTCGAGGGGATCGCGGAGGGTGTGGTGAAGAGGAGGGGCGGCCTGGGGGGGTCAGCTCTCACATCCGGAGGGCCCGAGGGCCTGATGGCTTTGACGATGACAAGGATGGGCTCCCAGAGTGGTGCCTGGACGACGAGGATGAAGAGATGGGCACCTTCGATGCTTCCGGGGCCTTCTTGCCTCTCAAGGTACCTGTGAGGAGGCCGGGGTGGGTGTTCCTAGAAGTCAGGGGAGCCTGCCCTGATTGGGTCCCTCACCCACCCTTTTATTCTCTGCCCTTCCACTTCCTGTCATCTTCCCTAACCCCATACAGAAAGGCCCTAAGGAGCCAATTCCTGAGGAGCAGGAGCTGGATTTCCAAGGTCTGGAAGAAGAGGAGGAGGAGCCTTCAGAAGGCCTGGAGGAGGAGGGCCCAGAGGGGGGTAAGGCTGCCGGGGAGGGCCAGGCAGGCTTGGGGACCCCTCGCCTGGGGGAGTGCTCAGACGCCCCTGGGCTAAGGCTGCTCAGAAAGGAGAGAAAGAAGCAGATGCCAACAGATGTGGGGGGGGGGACCCAGAAACAGCCACGCTGTGTCATGTCAGGTAAAAGCCAAGCATGATCCAAACAACCTGTGGAAACCCCTTACGGAACCTGTAGAACGCAGGACTATGCCTAGGGCGCGGAGCGACATGGGTGTGTGTGGTGTGTCCCCGGCCGTGCAGGACAGAAGAGAAAGTGCACAGTGAAGGTGCTGTCAGCCTCCCTGAACGTCACGTTGCATTGACCACAGCGAGCTGGGTGTCCGATGGCCCCAGTGCCCAGAGGCCTGAGTTGTGGCCACAGGGAAGGGCTTCTGCGAGGTCAGCGCGAAGGCCTTCCACCTCGTGGGTTTTGAGTGGAGGGGCTTCCTCTTCTCTTGCAGGCGGGAAGGACTTGACCTCACTGCCGCCTCAGGAGGAGAAGCCCAGCTCCCCATCCCCACTACCTGCCTTGGGCCCCCTCTGGGGAGCCAATGGGGAAGGCGATGAAGCTGAGGAGAAGGACCTCCCGGCGGCAGAAGGTGGGCTGAGAGAGCAGCCAGCTCTTCCTCTGGACGCCGGTCCTTGGCGGTGGGGTGGGAGCTGTTCCGACCCAGCTGGGCTGGAGTCCGCTTTTGTGCAGTGAGGGTGGGGAAGAGCCTGTCCTGCCGCTTTCTCTGGACTGCATCCCCATCCCACCTTCCTTCCTTCCAGGAGATGATTTGAGGGGCATCCAGCTGAGTCCTGGGGTGGGCTCACCCCCCGGCCCACCAGGAGATCTGGAAGATGATGAAGGCTTGAAGCACCTGCAGCAGGTGTGGGAGTGCCTGAGAGCTCTGGGGATCCTCCCTGCAGGGAGGCCATGTTCATCTGCCCCTCCCTGCCCCGGATTCTGAGCTTTTCCCGCTTCTCTCCTGCCCCCGTCCCTGACCTGACCTCCTGCCCCCAAGCCTGATTCCTGCCACCCTGATGTGCTGTGACCAGCTGATCCTCACTTTCCTTCCTGGGCTCCAGGAGGCAGAGAAGCTGGTGGCCTCCCTGCAGGACAGCTCCCTGGAGGAGGAGCAGTTCACAGCCGCCATGCAGGCCCAGGGCCTGCGCCACTCCGCGGCCGCCACCGCCCTCCCGCTCAGCCACGGTGCAGCCCGCAAGTGGTTCTACAAGGACCCGCAGGGGGATATCCAAGGTGCCTGCGGTGTACAGCGGGGTGTGCTGGGGTGCAGGGAAGCCGTTCTCATTCAGGGCATCCGAGGTTTGCCTTCTGGCCCGGTGGACATTCTCCTCCCTGCTTCCTTCTCTCCGTCTGTCAGGCCCCTTCACGACACAGGAGATGGCAGAGTGGTTCCAGGCCGGCTATTTCTCAATGTCACTGCTTGTGAAGCGGGGCTGTGATGAAGGCTTCCAGCCCCTGGGGGAGGTGATCAAGATGTGGGGTCGCGTGCCCTTTGCCCCAGGGCCCTCACCCCCACCTCTGCTGGTGAGCATGAAGCAGGGAACCCAGGGGCTTGGGGTTGGCCCGGGGTGAGGAAGGGGAGCTGCACTGCAGGACCCCAGGAGGGCCCCGCCTTTGCACCTCCTGCTGTTTGCAGCGGGAACACTCTGGCCCCTTCTCCCAGGGAAACATGGATCAGGAGCGGCTGAAGAAGCAACAGGAGCTGGCAGCGGCCGCCTTGTACCAGCAGCTGCAGCACCAGCAGTTTCTTCAGCTGGTCAACAGGTAGGGGCTGGAAGGGCTTGAGAGGAGCTGGGGCACTGGAGGTGTGGCCCTGTGCCACCCCCATGCTCTGCTGTGTGTCCACAGCCGCCAGCTCCCCCAGTGTGCGCTCCGGGAGAAGGCAGCTCTGGGAGGCCCGCCGCCGCTCTCTGCCTTCCTGCAGCAGCTACAGGCTCTCAAGGCCACCAGGTCTGTGGGTGTTTTTTTTTTTCTTTTTTTAATTCAGTTTCATTGAAATATATTCACATACCATACAATCATCCATGATATACAGTCAGCCGTTCACAGTATGATCACATGGTTATGCGTTCATTACCACAATCTATTTCTGAACATCATCCTTACATCAGAAAGAATCAGAATAAAAAATAAAAGTGAAAAAAGAACACCCAAACCACCTCCCCATCCCACCCTATTTGTCATTTAGTTTTTATCCCCATTTTTCTACTCATCCATCCATACACTAGATAAAGGGGGTGTGATCCACAAGGTTTTCACAATCACACTATCACCCCTTGCAGTCTACATTATTATATAATCGTCTTCAGGAGTCCAGACTGCTGGGTTGGAGTTTGGTAGTTTCAGGTATTTACTTCTAACCATTGCAAATACATTAAAACCTAAGAGGTGTTATCTATATAGTGCATAAGAATGTCCACCAGAGTGACCTCTCGACTCCATTTGAGATCTCTCAGCTACTGATTCTATTTCATCTCATTTTACGTTTCCCTTTTGGTCAAGAAGATACTCTCAGTCCATGGGCGTCCCGAGGCGCGCACCAGCCCTCGGGATAGGTCGGGGCACAGGGTGGACTGGAAATGGATCACGGGTCTGAGAACCGGTGCTTTGCCTTTCAGAGGTGGGGACCAGAACCTGCTCCCAACGATGAACCGTTCCTTGTCGGTGCCAGATTCGGGCTCTCTGTGGGACATACATACCTCAGCCTCATCACAGTCAGGTGCGTGACCCCCAGGCCGCTCGTCTGCCCCGGTTCCCTCCTCTGTGGTGTCTGGGTGGGGGGTGGGACACAGGTCTGTTCCTGCCCTAGCGCTGCCCCCTCTGCCTTTGTGGATGAGGCGCCAGGCTGTTGCACCGGACAGCGGGGCCAGGCCTGTGCTCCTGAAGACACTTTGCCTGCTGCAGGTGGTGAGGCCAGTCTTTGGGACATACCAGTTAACTCTTCGACTCAGGGTCCAATTCTAGAACAACTCCAGCTGCAACATAAAGTGAGTAGGCATCCTGCAACCGGGTGTCAGGGGTTGGAGTCTACCCCAAGAAATGAGAACCCCAGGCTTACCGCTGATCTTTTTGCGGCCTCAGTTCCAGGAGCGCAGAGAAGTGGAGCTCAGGGCGAAGCGGGAGGAGGAGGAGCGGAAGCGCCGGGAGGAGAAGCGACGGCAGCAGCAGCAAGAGGAGCAGAAGCGGCGGCAGGAGGAGGAGGAGCTGTTTCGGCGTAAGCAGGTTGGTGCCTGGCAGCGCCCCCGGGGCTGCCCTGCTCGGAGCTCGGCCGGGTCGGTTGCCCTCACCGTGGCTCTCCTGTCAGGTGCGGCAGCAGGAGCTCCTGCTGAAGCTGCTGCAACAGCAGCAGGCAGTGGCCACCGTGCCCGTGCCCCCTGCGCCCAGCTCCCCACCCCCACTCTGGGCTGGCCTGGCCAAGCAGGGCCTCTCCATGAAGGCGCTGCTCGAGCTGCAG
This sequence comes from Bradypus variegatus, assembly GCA_004027775.1. NCBI lineage: Eukaryota > Metazoa > Chordata > Mammalia > Pilosa > Bradypodidae > Bradypus > Bradypus variegatus. The sequence continues at coordinate 13,692 of PVKY010002197.1, read as the reverse complement.
CTGGAGGGCGAACGGCAGCTGCACAAGCAGCCCCTGCCTCGGGAGCCGTCGCGGGCCCAGGCCCCCAACCACCGTGTGGTGAGCAGGCTGGGCCCTTCCCCGGTGACTGGGGTTTTCTGGGCTCCCAGGATCCCCCTCTAGTCAACCTCCAGGGAAGCATCCGGGAGGAAGAATCACTAAGCCCAGCCTTTTGCATGCCTCTTACCTTGCCCACCCGTCGCCACCCAAACCAACCTCCCTGCCTAGCTCCCTCGGGTGCCCTTGTTTGGGCCGTCCTGACTGCCTGTCATCCATAGCAGCTCGGGGGCCTGGGCAGCGCTCCCCTGTCCCAGTGGGTGTCTGAGGCTGGGCCACTCTGGGGCGGGCCCGACAAGAGTGGGGCCAGCAGTGGTGGCCTGGGACTCTGGGAGGACACCCTCAAGAGTGGCGGGAGCCTGGCCCGCAGCCTTGGCCTGAAGAACAGCCGGAGCAGCCCCTCGCTCAGGTGGGTGCCAGGGTCCTGGGGTCTGGGGGGAGGTCGGGACAGAAGGGTGCATAGCGCTGGAGCCCATCTGGTGCCCCCCCTCACCCCGGCCTTCTCAGTGACTCCTACAGTCACCTCTCGGGGCGGCCTGTGCGCAAGAAGACGGAGGAGGAGGAGAAGCTGCTGAAGCTGCTCCAGGGTATCCCCAGGCCCCAGGACGGCTTCACCCAGTGGTGTGAGCAGATGCTGCACACGCTGAGCACCACGGGCAGCCTGGACGGTACAGGCAGGGGGCCCCGGGGCCGGGGGGGGCAGGGGCCAGGCCTGGTTGGCGGACCCTGATGGCCCCTCCCACCCCCTAGTGCCCATGGCCGTATCGATCCTCAAAGAGGTGGAGTCCCCCTACGACGTCCATGACTATATCCGTTCCTGCCTGGGGGACACGCTGGAAGCCAAAGAATTTGCCAAACAGTTCCTGGAGCGGAGGGCCAAGCAGAAAGCCAGCCAGCAGCGGCAGCAGCGGCAGGTGAGGTGTGGGAGCCCGGACCGTGGGGTGCAGGTGCCCAGCTGCTCTCCTGACTCCCGGCCCTGCGCCCCTCCCCTGCCTGCAGGAGGCCTGGCTGAGCAGTGCCTCCCTGCAGTCAGCCTTCCAGACCAACCACAGCGCCCCGCTGGGCCCTGGGGAAGGCAGCAAGGCCAAGAGGCGAGCCCTGATGCTGCACGCGGACCCCAGCATCCTCGGTAGGTCTGGGCGGGGCCGGTGGAGGCCGCCCGTTTCCTGGACAGGGCAGGCGCAGCCCGGGGGCAGCACTCCGACCCGCTTCTCCCCGGCTTCAGGGTACTCCCTGCACGGCTCCTCTGGAGAGATCGAGAGCGTGGATGACTACTGAGCAGCCCGTCCCACTGGCCCCCCTGGACTCCAGGCCAGGGCCAGTGGTAGCAGCTTGGACCCTTGGGTCCCCGGCCTGCGGGCTTCCCACAAGGAGCATAGGAGACGGCAGGGGCTGGGTCCCCAGCACTTGTTACAAACAACACGATGCACCTTAACTCACCCACCACGAGGCACTTTACAGATTGCGGGGAAGGGTTATTTTTTCTTTTATGTTTTTTTTTTTAATTTTATTTTGAACAACATTGAAGAAAACGTTAGAGGAGACAAAAAATGTTTGAAAACCTACACTCTAAACACCCCTTTGCCCGTTGCCCTCTGGGGTAGTGGGGGGAAACATTGAAAGGTCCATAGAGGTTCGATTTTTTTTTTTTTTTTTTTTTTTAAGAAAAAAGAAGAAAAATAATGAAAAAAAAAGGTTAGGAGACTGAAAGAAAAAACACACTGTTACTTTGGGGCAGTGGGGACCCAGGCCCCATGGACCTGTACTGCCTGGCACCCGAGGCTGCACTTACCCTCCCTGCCCCTGGAAGGTGGGCCAGCAGGGTAACTGGAAGCTGGGGTGCCAGCAGTTTGCACAGGGGGCCCCTCGGAGCCCCGCCTGCCGGACCCGCTGTGAATGGCCCCCTCGCTGCTGTGACTGGCGGGGGTGTGCAGGCTGGGGTCCGTGGCCCATGGCCCCTTGGTGTTGCTGCTGTGGGGTACGTCGCACAAATCTGATGAGCTGCCTCCACCCCGCAGGCCACTGTCCTGCGCCGGCTGCCGGGAGGCGGGCGAGGGCCGGGGCAGTGCCAACCGGGGCTGGTGGGCGGCAGCACCTGGCCACTGGCCCAGTGCGGGCCTCCACCCCGCTGCCATTTGGGGAGGGGTCTGGGTGTGGCGCCGAGGTCCTGGTCCCCTGCCTTGCCACATGAATGTATTCTCTGGGCCCCGAGCCTCTGCCTCGACGGCCTCAGGCAGGAGCTGGAGTGGTGTAACCCCTTCACCGTGGAGCTGCCCCTCCTGCCACGGGGGGAGAGGGGTGGGGGTGGGCTGCCTGGGCTGCGATGCCCATCCTAGGGCTGTTCCTGCCCCCACCCCCTCTTGCAGCTGCTAGGGTGGGGTACAGACCACCCAGCTCTGCGCAGTCCCCCTTCCTCTGACCAAATGGGGGAGGGGTGTGTGCCCTCCCTGTCCCCTGCCCTGCCCCCCCCCGCAAGCTTTTTTAATGTTGAGTAGGTTAAGGGTGGAGGAGAGAAGCACCCCGAGGTCGGGGTGGTTGGCCCTGCCTGGTCCCGCCTCCTCATCGCCCACCTGTGTGGTCTCCATCCTTTTTTTAAAATAACTGCTAGTTTTGTTTTCTCGTCTTTGGGGTTTCTCACCTGACCTCTCCCGTGACCTCATTTGTTCAGAGGGCAGTTCTGGGGCCCGCCGCGCCGCCGCCGTGAATGTATTTATCCTTCCTGCCCTGGGGAAACCGCGGAGTGGCTTCTCCCCTGTTTTGCGTTCCCGTCCATCCCCAGAGACATTTTTTCTTTTTTTTCTTTTTTTTTTTTTTGCACCAAAGTGGCAACTGGGTCAGTCAGTGTTGGGGGACAGAGCTGGCCTTGGGGGTTGAAGGGCTCCCTCCAGCTGCTTCTCCCTGGTTTCAACAGTGTTAGCGTCCGTGAAAAGACAATATTCTCTCTAAAGCAATAAGGGGGTGGTGGGCCAGGGGGAATGTTTGCTGCTGCTGGCTCCCCCAGCTCCCCCTTCCCTCTCGCCAGTATTTGGCGGCATTAGAGGCGGGGGGGAGGGCTACTGTCGTGACTGAATGTAACTGCCCCCCCCCCTACAGCCAGTGCAGGGGGAGGGCAGTGGTACCCTTCCCCTCTCTTCCCTCCCCTTCCCCCAGCTGAAGAGACTGAACTTAGGGGGCCCTTGAGCCTAGAGAGGCCTTAACCCTGTGAGGAAGTGTAGGGGGAGCCCTCTCCCACCCCCATCCCCTTCTGAGAGTGGTCAATGTTTACAAGCCCCTGAGCCCCCCAGCCCAGGGACTCAGACCCCCATCACCCCTTTCCCAATCCCAGTCTTCCGCACCCTGCTGCCTCCCCACCCGTCGGGGTGGTGTGGGGGAGAGGTCATCTTGTACTCCCTTGTCTGCCTTGTGTCCCAATTCCCCCTTCCCTACTGTGTGACTGCCCTTCCTTTTACCTGCCCCTGTAAATACCTCCCTCCCCCTCCAATAAATCTCAGTGTGTTTTCCCTCCCTCACTGCTTCTGTCCTTATTTGGGGGAGGGGCAGGTGGAGGGCACTAAGAGCTGTGGGCAGGGGGCAGCCTGGCCAGGTGAGCCCCAGAGGGCTGGGTTTATACCTGGCTGCAGGTTACTGGCCCTCATCACCCTTACCCACCCCAGCCTGCCTGCCCAGGTGCAAAGAGCTGGAGCAAGAAGACACAAGCAAGGGTGGAGACCAGGTACAGAGTTGGAATTGGTTCCTTTATGGAAAAACTGAAAATATAATAAAAATTAAAATAAAACCAGTTTTAAAAAAGCCAGCCCCTGGGAGTTTCCACTGCCTGCCTCTGGCCTCCAGAGGGATGAGGCCCAACCCCAGGGCAGCAAGGGGAGAGGGCTTTCTGCCGCTGCCTTCCCATCCCATTCCATCTTCATCTCTACAGTGGGGCCCCGGGAGGAACCAAGCCTGGGGGAGGGGGGAGCAGGGACCCGAGGCCCCGTGGCCCGGGGAGGGAAGCTCGGGGTGCACCCAGCCCCAGGGCTCCCGGCCTGTAGTGTGGGCATGGGCAGGGCCCTCCCAGCCTGGGCCCAGTTGGGGTTGGGGCAGTTAGTTCCAGATCTTGAGGAAGGAGTCCCAGGAACCTGTGGCCACGGCCATGCCATCGTCAGTGACCCCCAGGCAGCTCACGCGGTTGTCGTGGCCAGCAAGGACACCTGGGAGGGAGGGAGAGGGGGCAATGAGAACTGATCTGGTCAGGTGGCCCCACCCAGCTGCCCCCTAAGCCCCCCGGCCCCCACCCACCGGCACGGTCGCCCTTCATGGCGTCCCATATGTTGCAGTTGAAGTCGTCATAGCCAGCGAGCAGGAGCCGGCCGCTGCGTGAGAAGGCCACAGAGGTGATGCCACAGATGATGTTGTCGTGGGAGTACATGAGGAGCTCCTGGTCCGCTCGCAGGTCAAAAAGGCGGCACGTGGCGTCATCAGAGCCCGTGGTGAAGGCGTAGCCGTTGGGGAAGAACTGCAGGACACAGGACCCAGTGAACAGAGGGAGCGGGACAGGCGAGGGGAACAGGGCGAAGGCAGCCCCACCCCAGGCCTTACAGCCACCGCGTTGATGTCGGACTCGTGGCCGATGAAGGTCTGTCGGCACATGGAATCCCGCACGTCCCACAGCTTGATGGAGGCATCACAGGCACCCGACACGAAGGTGCGGCCATCGGGGGCCAGTGACAGGGACATCACGTCCCCACTGTGTCCTGCAAAACCCACGGTCTGCTGGCCTGTCTCAATGTCCCACAGGGCACTGGAGAGGGAACAGGAGAGAGAAAGATTAGAGATGAGGTGAAGGACAGACTGCCTGCCCCGACCCCCACCACTGGAAGGGCCCCCGGAGCCACCAGATCACAGACACCTGCTCTCACCCCAGGTCAGAGAGCCTTGGGGGGAAGGGGTGGGCATCCCTCCCCCACCCCCCATCATGCCCCCCATAAGAGGGAAGCAAGGTGCTCAGAACGAGGGCTGCGCCCTGGCTAAGACTCAAAATCAGTGGTCCCTGAGGCAGGAAGTGTGGGCAAGCCCCGACTCCCCAGCCTGGCAGGGTCTCACCAAGTGGTATCGCCCGAGCTGGTGATGATTTGGTTGTCATCCAAGAAGCGGCAGCACGACAGGTAACCTGGGGAAAGGGGCGAGTCAGCCAGGTCGCAGCAGGGCTGCGCCACCCGTCATGCTTCCTGCAGCAGTGGCCGCCAGGCTGGGCCCTCTCACCAGTGTGGCCAGGCAGCTCCCGGCTGACCCTGACGTTGCCCTCACGGGTCTTGAGGCTGTAGATGGAGCAGATGTTGTCCAACCCCCCACAGGCCACAAAGTTCCCTGAGGGTGCGTAGGCACAGGTCATGACCCAGGAGGAGCGCAGAGGGATGGCGTGGACCTAGGAGGAGTGGGGGGCCCAGGGTCAGAGCCGGCTCAGGCCCCGCGGCCTGGCCCCTCCCTGGCCCAGGCCCAGCCTCTACCTTGTTGGTGGTGTAGCTGTCCCAGATGATAAGCTTCCCATCCTGGGAGGCGCTGACCAGCAGCCTGTTGGAGAGTGGCAGGGGAGAGGTAGTGGGGTCCCGGCGTGAAGCCCTGCTCTGGAGGCAGGACACCCTCCCTCTGCCTTCTGGTGGGAGAGCCTCTGAGACTAGTTCCCTTTGGGAGGACCCTTGTTTTCCCAGCTCCCACAGGGACATTGGGAGTCACAGTCCTCCCAAGTGTACTCCAGCTCCATGGGCATCCTGTATGTCCCTGAGAACTTGCCAGACTCCCCTTCCCCCCACACTGTACCTGCCAGGAAACCAGCCCATGAGCACCTGAACATAGAGTGCTCCCTTGGCACACAGCCCAGCCCAAGGCCGCACACACCTGGAATCGGTCCCCCAGTGCATGGCATAGATTTTTGCCAGGTGTCCACGGAGGGTCCTCCGAGTCCTCATTTGGATTCTCCCCACTGGGTCCAGCCCAGCTGTGATCTAAGGTGGAGGCAGCATGGGCTCAGGTAGGGTCAGAGAGCAGGGCCCCAAGGATCAGGGGCTCCGTCCTCCACCCCCGCCCAGCCCTGGCTTCTCACCTGGGTCAGTGTTGAATCCCCACATGCTTTTCGGGCATCCTGTGAGAGACAGTGAGCCCATCAGAGAGGAGAGGAGAAAACAGGAGGGAGGGGAGGAGGGAGAGGCAAGGACAGAGGGAACAGGCAGGTGGAGGAGACACTGAGAGATTAGGGTACCTCCTCCTCCATGCAAAAGAAACTCCTCCCGGGCCCACTCCAGGGCCCTGGGCAGCAGTGTACCCTGGCCCTAGCTTCCCAGCCCGACCCGCCAGGCCCTCACCCGGATCTGGTTCCGGAGCTGCTCAGCCTCCTGTCTCAGTTGCTCCAGCTCACTCATGGCGCCGGGCCCGTGGGGCGGGGTTGGGGGCGGCTGGGGGCCGCGGGACGGGGGCTGGGGGAGGCAGCTCCTCGCCGCTGGCCCGAGGCCTGGGGGATGCAGGGCTGACGTCAGGCCCCAAGGCCGCCGGGGAAGAAGGGGGAAAGGCGGGGTTGACGCGCGGCCCGGAAGGGGTAGGCACAGGCGGGAGGGGGGGGGACGGCCGCGGAGCCCGGGGCAGAACCGGGGTCTCTGGCACAGCAGAGATATTGCCCAGGAATCGCAGACTTCCCCAATCGTCCTCCCGCCCCCCGGAAACGGAGCGGGAAGTGCAAGAGGAAGCGCAGGGGAAACCCCTCCCTCGGACAGCAGCCGGGCGGGTCGCCCGCGGCAGGAACTGGGCTGGGGGGTGGGGTGGGGAGTCCCTTCGAAAACAGACCTGGCGTCCGCCCCAGCCCGCACAGGCACCGCCCTCCCGGCACCTAATTCTAAAAGGGGCGGTGCCTCTTTAAATTCACCCCCACACGCCGCCCACCCTCCACGCACACACCCCCCCACCACCAGCTTTGACGCGGGGTGGAGGGAGAGCCCAGAGGGAGAAGCAGGGCTGTTCGTGGGGTTGCCTAGGCAACCGTCACCCGGACTGAGAGCACCTCATTGGTGAAGTGCCCCCCACCCCAGCCTCGGTTGCCAAGGCAACCGCATCCACGGCAGAGACCTGTAGGGTGGGTGACCCCACCCCCGGCCCCATCGCCCCCGCCGGGCCCGGGCTCCCGCCCCTCCCCAGAACCGGCCAGGGTGGCTGTTTACAGGATTTGGGAAAAGCCAATTGGGCACTAATAGGTTCGGGACGGCTCACCCCGGATAATCTCCGGGCCGGCTGCGACCCATTAGCCGTCGGCGGTGGGAGGGGACGAGGGTGGCGGGGAAGGCAGCCCCTCGCCGCCTCTCCCTCCCGGCGCCGAGGCCGCCCGCCCCGCCGCGCCCGCAGACGGCCCACGGGAGCCGCTCTCGAGTAATTAGGGCTCGAAGAGATGTCCCCAGCCCCGAGGCGCAGCGCTGCTCTCTCCCAGGCGCCAGCAGCGGCGGGCGGACGGCCCCAGGCGGCCCGTCCCCGGCGCCCTCGGCACCCCAGGAGCCCAGGCCGCGAGGCTCTGCGCTGGGGCCCCGGGGCCGGACTGGCTCTGCTCCAGGACCCGGAGTCCTGTCCCCCTCCCTCGTTGGACACCTGTGTGATCCGGCCCTGCACCCTGCCGACCCACGGTCCCCCACCCAGCTCCCACTTCCCCCAGGCCCTGGGCGTTCCTCTTCCCCATTGACATTTCCCCTCACTAACTTCAGCTTTCTACGCCAGTGCCAGGCGATGCCCCTCCCCCAAGAGAAAAGAGGGGCGACGACCCCACCCCCCCACCCAGCTCCGGATACAGCCCCTTCCTCCCAGCAGCCAGCGGCCCAGAGTCGGCGGCAGCACCAGCGGCCGGGGGCAGAAGGCAGCAGGCCCCGAGGAAGCCGCTGGGGGCGGAGGCGATGAGCCCGACCCTCGGCCCCCATCACCGTCTAGGTCCCCTGAGCAGCCCCCCGGATTAGGGGAGACAGCAGCCGGGGCCCTAAGGAGAAACGGGGTGTGCCGCCTCCGCAGGTCTGGCAGGCGGAGGGGAGGGGACAGGCGAGGGTCCCCGAAACTGGCAGCTGGAAGGCGCGGGCCGGGGCCGCGTCGCCAAGCGCAGTGGGCCCGGCCCTCCGGCCCGCACGACCTCCATTTTGCTTAAAAAAAAGCTGGGCGGGGGTGCTGGGGAGCCAGGCTCGGGGCTGGGACTTATGGAGCGGACGGGGTGCCGAGGTCTCGGAGGGCCGGGGGCAGTGGGGCCAGAAACCGCGGGCAGAGCCCCAACCGGGGGTAGGGTGGGGACGAAGCGAAGGGTGGCCTCGCCGCCAGCCTTCCCTCTTCGAGGATTCTGGGGTTTTGCAAGGCGACTGGCGGTGGGGGGGCGAGACGGGAGGACACGGGGGTGCTGGCCAGGAGCAGGCGGGAGGGTGGCGGTGGTGAGGAAAGGGGGCGGGACGGGGCCTAGAGGAAGCCCCAAATTTAGCCCCCCAATTTTTGCGGGAGCAAGAGGCAGGCGGGGCTGGGACAGGGCCTGGGGTCCGGCAAAATGCCGTCGCTGGTGCAGGGAACGCATGCATTATTGGGGTCCAGCGTCCCCCCCCCAGATCCCCTTCCGGGTTTGAGAGCAACGGGGCCGGGGGAAGGGAGGGCAGTTCTGGAGAGTTACGTCCGCTCCCAAGAGGCCAGACCGTGAAGAGGTAAGGAAGAGAGGGACCCCCCCCCGAGGGAATTTGGGGCTGGGGGAACGAACACTCCTTTTGTCAGCGGAGGTACCTGTGGCGGTAGATTCTACGAAGGGGTCGCTAGAGCAGCGCGGGAGGGCCTGTCTTCCTCCGCGACGGAGGCGGCAGCGGCGGCGACGCGGATGGATTTCTTCAGTCACCTCAACTGGGCCGCCCGGCGCTGCTCTCCCCAGAGCGGAGGGATCCCGCCCGCTGGTGACGCGGCCGTCGCCGCCGCGCCCAGGGTCCGGCTGGGCGAGACCAACTCATGAGCGTGGGGAGGTCAGAAGAGGAAATACTGCTTCAGTGCAAGGGTTGATTCAGCCCCAACAAAGATTTACTCCACGCTATTTCGACGCAAAGCGGACCAAAATAAATGGTTTGCTTCCCAAAAAAGAGCAAGCTATTTTCCTCCCCCAGGGACTGGCAGAGGTGGTACCGTCACAGGGGAGGGTGCACCAGCTTGGTGGTCACGTGATATGTCTCCCACCCCTCCCGGATTGGGCGGCTCCAGACTGGGGAAGGGGAGCTCGACGCCCCAGTTCTCGGTTTGACCACGCCCCGCGCCTTGATGTGGCCCCGCCCCTCCTCAGGGGGCGGAGTCGGAGAGCTCGGGGCAGGACCGGGGCCGCCTCCAGGCGGCCGAGGGAAAGGGCGGCGGTTCTCCGAGTCCTTGAGCTGCAGCGCAGGGGGACCTGTGGGGGCCCCTGGGAACGCCGTGAGACGCGTATTGCTGGGGCAGCTCCCCACGCGCTGCCCAGGGGGCTTTTGAAGAGCCCTTTACAGGGCCGCATGACCCTGACATAACAACTCGTATTTATTGAATTCCTCGCTGATTTAATCCTCACGACAATCCTTTGAGGTTAAGTACTAGCATTATCCCCATTTTATAGTAGTGGAAACAGAGACTGAGGGCTGCAGAGCTGGGATACGACCTTCCCGTGCAATTATACCAATACCAGCCTCTTGGTGAAAACTCTCCTGTGGACCATCCTTGTACTGGGATGAGAATGGAAGCATAGGCCTCAGTTTCCGCTCCTGTAAAAGGAGGGTGTAGATGGCTCCCCCTCCCCCCCCAAGTCTCTTGGACTGCTATGAGATACTTGTGGATTGTGAAAATGTTTTGGAAAGTTCAACGAATAACCTTTGAGTCCTTGTGCAATTTGAAAGTAAAAGTAGCCAAGCCGTCCTTATTCATTTAGCCTGTCAAGGGCATTACAAATCATTTCTCAAAGCACAACTTTTTTTTTTTTTTAGGAAAAAAAGATACATGCTTTATTAGGCATAAATTCCATTTATGTGCACCTACCAATTCAATGACACATTAGTAGGTGATGATACATGTCAATCGGCTGTAAGAATTTGGAAGAGACCTCATAGATAATGGATTTCAATTTCCTCAATTTACAGATAGGCAAAGTGACTTCCCTAAAGTCACTCAGAAAACTAGCAGCCTAGGACGAGAATTCAATCTTTTCAATCTCTCTAGGGCCTCTGTCACTGCTTCCTTTCACGTTGGCTTCTGTGCTAATATGCTTCCGTGTTTAACTCATTCAATAAATCTCAAGCCCCAGCTATGTATCAGGCAGTGTATTAGGCCTGGAGGGTCTGTCCGTGCACAGTGTGTGCACAGTCTGCTGCCTGCAAGGAGCTTACAATCCAGGCAGGAGACAGATGGTAGACAGTCCTTCAAATAACAGTTAGTGTGAGTTACTTGGGAGTCCCATTTACTGAGAGCAGAGCCCTTGTCTCAGAGGGGGCACATTTAGGAAGGAAGATCAAGAGTTTTAGGTTGGGACATGTTAGGTTTGAGGTGCCTGCAAGACCGCAAGGAGACGTGTTCACTTGGCGGCTGTAAAAGCAGGTCTGGGACTTGGCAGTGGAGTCTGGGTTGGAATAGCGCCTTGGGAATGAGTGGTCTGTTAGAGCAGATGAAGTCATAAAGAGGTTCAGGAAAGAGACAGGATGGCCTACGACCAAGCCCTGAGGAACTCCAACATTTAGAGGTCAGGCAGCGGAGAACGAGCTGCCAAAGGAGAAGCCAGAGAGCTAAGAAGAAAATCAGGAGAATGTGGAGCTCTGGAAGCCAAAAGAAAAACATGTTCCAGAAAGGCGATGGTAAACTGTTTTGGATGCTGCAGAGGGATGGAGCAAGACTGGACTGAGAAGTGTGCGTAGGATTGAATGATGAAGAGGCCACTGGTGGATGCCTTTGCCAGGAGCATTTTCAGTGGCTGGTAGGGTTAGGAGTCTGCTCGCAGTGGGCTGAGGGTGCATGAGAAAAGAGGCAATGGAGACAACCAAAGTGGCCAAGCCATTGGGAATCTCAGCTTGGAGGGGGGTGTAGAAAGATGGCACGGCATTGGGAGGAGAATGGTGAGTCAAGGTATTTGTTTTTTAATGGGATCTCCTAGATCTTGTTAAGATGCCAATGAGAAGAAGAGGGAGAGATATGCAGGATACAGCCATGCAGGATACAGAGAGGTAAGGGATGGCCAACAGGTGACCAACTTCCCTGAGAAGGCAGAAGCCCTGGCACACATGTGGAAGAACTCGCTCTGATGGGTCCTGGGACACTTCCTCCTTCCTCTTACTGCTCTTTCTTAGTCTTCTTCTTGACCTTCTCCTCCTCAGCGCACCCTGTAAAGATGCCCATGATCTTGACTTCTTCAACCTCTTTCTCTTCTCACTCTCTGGGTTATTCATGGGTGACTTCATCCACTAGGGTGACTTTACCCCCTAATTGCTCACAACTCTCAGATCTCCATCTCCAGCCCAGCTGTCCCTGCCTGAGTGCGGGCTTGGTGTGTGCCCAGCTGCAGACCGAATGTCTCCATTTGGATGTGCTGGAGTGAGCTTGTGCCAGCTCATACACTGTACACCTCTCTTCCCAACTCCTTGTTCAATAACATCACGTTGAATGTAGGAAACTTGAAATCAGCCATGGGAGGAGTATTTTCAAAATGGAGATCAGATCAGGGCTCTTTCCTCTCCTCCCCTGCCCCAGAGCTGGTTGCTAAAACATTTACAACACAGTCCTGCTCACAGGCATCCCACACTCACCATATTCAAAACTAATCATCTTTCACTGCACTGCACCTTGCCCCACCCTGCTCCTTCCTGAATCTCTTGGCCCAGTTAAGAGCACCACCATCCACCCAGGAGCTTCCTACTCTCTCATTTCCCATATTCAAAGGATGATCAACTAGTTGGATATAGTCTGAGCTTCTAAAACAAAGAGGCCCCAAAATACAGTGGCCTAGGCAACAAACCCCAAGGCAGCCACTCCAGAACAGTGGGGCCATCTCTGCCATCCTCAGCATATAGCTTCCATCTTTGGGTCCTAGGTGGCCCAGGCAGCTTCCACCACCGTATCTGAATCTCATCCACTGGGAAAGGGGGGATGGAGAGCACAAGTTCTTTCCTGTTTGAAGGCATCACAAATTTCTGCTCAGAAGTTGACCAGATATTTAAACTGAACCTTTCTGCTACTTGCAAATTGCTGTTATCTTAGTTTTTGCCTATTTCATGGCCGCTAGGATAGTCCCTCCCTAATCGACCTTCCAAATAGCTGCCAGGGATATCTTTCTAAAATGTAAATTGGATCATATAACTTTCTTGTTCAAAACCATGCAGTAGTTCCCCAGCAATTCCAAGAAAAGGGCCAAACTTCTTTGCATGACTCACAGGCTAGGTTTTGTCCCCTCCACCTCAGAATGCCTTCTACCTCCACTCCAACCACACTTCCTTGTCATCTGGAAAAATTCAGGACATTTTCTCGGGCTCAGTCTAAATATTGCCTCTCCTTGAAGCCCTCTGGGACCTTGCTGTTGAAGTTTGAGCTGAATCATGAAGGATGAATAGGAGTTCACTGATGAACACAATTGGAAAGATGTTCCCCACAGAGAGCAGCATGTGTGCAAAGCTCTAGAGACACAAAAATAGTTTGGGCACGTGTGGGAATAATTAGGAGCTCAATCTAGAAAGAGGACTAGACGTAAGCTGTTGGCAGAGGCCAGTGTCATTGGAGGCTGAGACTAGACAAATTGTCAAAGACTAGCTCTTTCATGTCTGTAACTCTATTTTTATGTAGCAGACACAAAACATCTCCTATGTGCCTTATAATTATTAAGCTACTGCAAGACTAGCTCTGTTCCTGTTGTAGCCTTTTCTGGACTCAGCTTATTTTTGGGGATTTGCCACCTGCACTGGGCCAGGAGCTCTCCATGAAGCCAAGGCACACTTTTTATCTGGCAGAATTCTGGGTGACAGCTCAGCAAGCGATGAACAGACCCCCAGAAGATTCCAACTCATTTCCAAGGTATGAAGTCTGAGAGGCCTGCTCCTACCTCTTTGGATGTCATTACCAGGTGCCTAGGTTTGCCCGTCCTGAATGTGAGTGTGAAAGACCAGAGGTCTTTATTGAATTAATTGTTTAAGCACCCACCCTCCTGGATAGACATTAAACTCTAGGAGAGTCGGATTATACTTTATTCGCAGTGCCTACCAGACACCTAGGGGACATTTGTGGAATGAATGAAAGCAATAACATTTGCCCCAGGATCAGCATTTTTCATATGTCTTGGTTCAGTCAGATACCAGCTCTGTCACCAGTTGAGTGGCCTTGACCAGTCACTTAACCTCCGTGCCTCTGTTTCCCCATCTGCAAAATGGGGATAAATTAAATGACTTAATAATTGTAAGGCACATAGGAGATGCTTTGTGTCTGCTAAATAAAAATAGTTACAGATATGAAAGAGCTGGTCTCTGACAATTTGTCTAGTCTCAGCCTGCAATGACACTGACCTCTGCTGACAGCTCATCTAGTCCTCCTTCTAGATTGAGCTCCTAATTTTTCCCACACGTGCCCAAACTATTTTTATGTCTCTAGAGTTTTGCACACAAGCTGCTCTCTGTG
>PVKY010002196.1:0-26905 GCA_004027775.1 Bradypus variegatus | reverse complement strand
GCAGTCTGGACTCCTGAAGATGATTATATAATAATGTAGATTACAAGGGGTGATAGTGTGATTGTGAAAACCTTGTAGATCACACCCCCTTTATCTAGTGTATGGATGGATGAGTAGAAAGACGGGGATAAAAACTAAATGACAAATGGGATGGGATGGGGGGATGGTTTGGGTGTTCTTTTTTCATTTTTATTTTTTACTCTTGTTCTGATTCTTTCTGAAGTAAGGAAAATGTTCAGAAATAGATTGCGGTGATGAAGACATAACTATAGGATCGTACTGTAAACGGTTGACTGTATACCACGGATGATTGTAGGTTATGTGCATGTGTTTCAATAAAACTGAATAAAAAAAAAAAAGCTTGTGAAGAAAGAGAGGAGCCTTCTGCCCACCCAAGTCCCATGGCCAGAAGTCACTGCCAAAGCTCTGTGCCAACTTCTTCAGCCTCCCGAGGAAGGAACCTGGTGGGTGTGTTCATTCTCTTCTCACATTAGATTAATAGTCCGGCTGGGTGTAGAATTCCAGGTTGAAAACCTCTTTCACTTGGAATTTTGCAGGTTTACACGCTTCTTTGAATATTAGTGGTAGGAAGTCAAATGCTAGCAGGGTTCACACTTCGTAGGTAGCCCAATTGGTTGGGGTTTTGTTTTCTTCTTCTGTAAGCTTTTAGAATCTTCCCTTTATCCCTGGTTTTCTGAAATTGTATAGTGATGCCCCTGGTTGTTTAACACTCATGTTTCTGGGCACTCAGTAGCTCTTTAACCTAGAGGCCGTGCTCTTGAGTTTGGGGAATGTCGTGCACTGTTTTCTCTCCCCTGCATCTTCTCCGTTCTTTTCTAGAGCTCCTGTTGGATTGATCTTCCAAACCTCTATGGAATGTTTTCAATTCTGCTATTTATTGTTTAATATCCAAGTACACGTTACCATACTCTGATTGTCCCATTTGTCTTTTTCTGGACACAAATCTCTTCTTACAAGAATGCTGGAAGTTAATGACGAGAACATAAATGACAGCATCATAAAAAAAGGCGAAGCACTTGGGACTTCCGCTTACAGGCAGATGGAGTAGAAATACTTTTCCCTCTTTCTCCCACTGAGTACACCAGGATCCCTGAACAGAACAGATAAGACAGACACGAGGAGACTCTGAAAGGTGGGGAGAAGGCAGCGACCTGGCTGGGGTCCTGGGCACCCGAGGAGCAACAAAGCGGCGGGCTCCTGGGTTTCTTTCTGCCCCCTTCATCCCATATGTGGTGCCCGAAAAGGCAGCAACCTGAAAACACCAAGGGTAAGAGAAAACCCTCAAAATGTACAGAAAGAAGAGCACAAAACAAGCAGACAAAACCGTCCTCAACAAAACCCTGCTCTCCCCAGTCTAAGGACCTGGACGGGGGCAGCCCGCAGGTCAGAAGCCACTCTGCCTCGGCAGCACCCCATGGAGACAACGGTGACCCCACCCCCAGCCCCTCCAGGAGAAGCCGAGTGGGGCGCCCGAGCCTTCCACTCTCCGGCCGTAACGAGGGGCCTCGACCTCCCGCCAAGTGCTAACCAAGCTCCCACCCAGAGCTGGCGGGGACCAGGTGGTGTAAGGTCAGGGGACATCAGGGGATGCCAGGTGAGGGGCAGGACTTCCACCCCCACCCCAGGGGCAGAGGAGGCCTTGGGGAGCTCCCTACCAGCCAGGATGAACTCTAAGTGCACCCCTGGCCCCCTGGCACTGTCACCTGCAGGGATCTTGGGGGACATCTCGCACGGCCTCCGCACTGCCTGGGCAGGAGAGTGGGTCCAGCACTGGGCACTCGGGTGCCAGGACAGGGCCCGGCCCGGCCAACCTCATCCCACCACTGCCCGGACCTGCCCTGGGTTCCTGACAGCTGTAACCACGGTCCCCTCTCCTCGCCCGCTGACCCATCATGCTCCGAGGTGAGCTCCTTCCTTCCACCTGCCCTTCCCGAGAGGACGCAGCACAGTGGAACCGCCCTGGGCCGCTGACCCAGAAAGCCTGTCACCAGTGGTGCCGCTCCCAGACCGCCGGCCGACCCAGATGCGTTGGCGCGGCAGCCTCTCCAGGACCCTGTGGGGAAACGGCGCCCTCGGAAGCCCTCTGTCCAATCGCGCCCCTTGTTACGGTCTAAAGGGAGCACCTTGGTCTTAGGAAGACGCCTTGAACCCAAGGAAAGCTCCAGAATCATCGGGCTCAGCTTCTCTGTTTACAGATGAGGATTTGGAGGTCCAGGGGAAAAGTGATTGTTATGCCGTTATGCAAAATACCAGAAATGGACTGGCTTTTATAAAGGGGACTTACTAGGTTACAAATTTAGGGTCCTAAGGCCATAAAAGTGTCCAAACTAAGGCATCAACCAGAGGCCACCTTCACTGAAGAAAGGCCGATGGGGTCCGGAGCACCTGTCACCTGGGAAGGCACGTGGCTGGCGTCTGCTGGTCCTTGGCTCCCAGGTTGTGTTTCAAAATGGCTTTCTCCAAAATGTCTCCGGGTTTCTCTTAGCTTCTCTTGGCTCTCTGCTTGTTTCTCCCAGGACATTTCTCTGTAAGCATCTGGGGATCCTCTCTTAGCTTCTTGGGACAAACTCTGGGCTTCATCTCCTAGCTCAGCATCTCCAAACGTCCTTCTGTCCGCATCTCCAAGTGTCTCCAAGCATTTGGGTCTGTGTCGGCTCTTCACTTCTCTCCAGAATGTCTCTCTCAGCTTCTCTGAGCTCCTTCTCTCCACGATCTCCCTTAAAGGACCCCAGTGATCTAATTAAGACCACCTGGAATGGGCGGGGTCACGTCTCCACGGAAACACTCAATTGAGAGTTCCACCCAACAAGATTGGATTAAAAGATGGTGGCTCTTCTGGGTCCACAACAAGTTCAAACTAGCACAGTGATAGTCCCAAGTCACAAGATGAATTGTGGCAAATTACAAGGGGACAGGGCCTGGTGAGGGGCCAGTGCTGGAAAGAGGGGTGAGGCCGAGCCATGCAAAGGCAGAGGAGGGGCACCAGGCGCTGTGTCTGCTTGGACGTGGGGTGGGGGCAGCGAGGAGGCCTCAGCCTGTGACTGGACGGAGAGAAGCATAAAGGGAACAAGAAGGGGACTCTGCAGGAGGGGGGTGAGCCGGTGCCAAGGTGCCGTGGTGAAACCCGCCCTGTCAGGAAGGGTCCACCTGGCCCCTCTTCCCTCCCACTCACCTGACCCCCCAGTGGGGAGATCAGAGGCGGAGCCCGTGCAGGAAACGGGGTCACACGGGAGGCCTGGGGCTGCAAGCCCCAAAGGGCCTGCACGCCTGGGCGTCTGGATTCGGGGAGGCGGCAGGCACACCCCGGTAAAAACCCCAGGAGGCAGGTCTCTAATGGGCTTCCACGGGCAGAGGGCAGCACACGGGTCACAGCACATCTGTGCTGGTGACAGGAGCCCCTGGTGCGCCCCAGGGGACAGGGAGCACCGGGAGGTGGGCGCGCCTTCCTCCAGACCCCACCTATGTGTGTTGTCCCCCCGCGGATCACCGCGAGGACGGCCATCGACTGAGCCCTGCACTCGCAAGATGACAACCACGTGCCTGGTCTCGGGGACCCCAACCCGCGCCCCCCCTCTCCCTAGGGCCTGCCTGTGCCTCAGGGGGCAACTCGGCTCACTTTGTTTCCGTTTTCTCGAGGGAAGCACCTGGGGCCAAGATCCGGCGGTCAAGGACGTACCTGCCCTGCAGACTCAGGCCTCCCGCGTGGGGCCCTCTTCAAGAAGGAGAACACAAAACGGTGAAAACAAACCCTTCTTTTGATGAAAGGGATCCAGGAAGCAACCTCGTGGGCCTTGGAAGACCCAGAAACTACCCATCCTTCAGAACATTCCAGATGCCTCGAGAGCTACCAGTTAAAAGATGAGTAGTCAGGGTGAAAATTGCATTTTGCCAAGATTTTCTTTTCCTACTGGCTCCCCTGCCCTGTTTTCTGACGCAGCTCAGAGCTGCAGGGCTTGCCTCGCCTCTCTTTGCACTGTAAATTCTACCGGCCCGTGCTCACTTCAAGGTTTTGAAACATGATTTAGGTAACCACAGTAAGTGATAATCCACAACTAAACAAGAAATAGTGATAGTTCATAAGTCCTAGTCGTTGTTAACCAATTAAATTATAATGCACTCATAACAAAATATCTCGAGGCTTCTACCCCATTTTTCTAAACTTCATTCAGTTTTATGTTCCCTGATCCTATGCACAGTTACACACTCAGAGTGACGTCTGAGTGAGAAAGCCGTTCCCTCTGCCTGCTCCCTACAGCAGCTCCTTACATTAGACCTGATGCTAAGCAAGGTGCTTCTGGAAGTTTCTGAACTAAATGTATCCCAGGTACTATTTCTAGAAAGCACAGGACAAGTAGTACAGGGGTAGGAGCTCCCTTTTGGCCTCAAATCCGAGCTGCGTGCTCCCTGATCCTTGCTGACACCCTGAAATTTTCTCCACAGGTTCCAAATTGAAAGGGCAGGAGGGGTTCAGTTCACCGTCCTCCTCAAACCCCTACACCCCAGAAACCAGAAAACCTCAGCACGGCCTGTAACGGGGGCTGGTGCCTCACAAGTTCCCTCAGAGGCTGTTTTCACAGATCCATTTTTAAAGTGTAAAACTGGAGCCCTCAACGGGAAGTGCTCTGGGCCTACTGTCAGGATCAGCTGTTCTGAACCTGGAGCTTGGATTACACACCACGAGTGTCAGAGGTTACACCTGGAGCCTGTGGCGGGAGGAGCCAGGGCCGTATGGGGTGCGTCTGTGTGCCCTGTGATCACCCCGCAACAGTGAGGGCTTGTAACTGAGAAGCCGGCAGGTGCAATGAGCCCCAAAACATCCACAGGGGCCTCCAGGCATGTCACTAGGACTCAGGGCTACAGCACACCAGCCCCGGAAGCGACACTGTCACACCTGCTTTCCTATCCCCAGGGTTTCCTCTTTCCAAGTGTCACTTTTTGGTCCACTCATTCAGTAGGAAGTCTCACAAGCAGTGATGAGATAAACATGCCTTGTTCTGGCTCCTGAGGAGTCCAGCAGCTAGCAAGAAAGATAAACTCAAAGCCACAAGATGACAACACAATTAGCGACTGAAATAGAAACATGCAGTGCGTGGTGGGAGGGAAAAGTCACTTCCCTGCAGAGGGTGTGATCAAGGTGGGCTTCCTGGAAGAGGTGGCATCTGCAATGGGCCTTGAAAGATAAGGAGGAGCTCACCAGTGATGAGGGACGAGAAAGGACTAGCAGGAACATGGCACACTTGTGGCTTCTCCTGGAAGGTGTGCCGGAGGGGAGGGACACAAACTGGGGGTGGGGTGCACAAAGCACAGCCGGGGTAGCAAGTTAGGGCTGGACCTGAAGGGGCTGGGGGTCCTGCAGTGGCAGGTGAGGGTGGCCTTGAGAGTGTTCCTCCCACGTGGCAAGAGAGGACAGACCGAGCGGGCATCCAGCTCCAAGCGACATCGAATCGACGCTCTGTAAAGGGGCACCACCGTGCCAAGGCAAGGCTCTGAGTCTGTGAGGACAAGGAAGGATCTGCTCCTTCCTCCACAGCTTCCCTCACACCTGCCCAACACACACGGCGGCCCCCATGGCCAGGCGGTGAGAGACTGGGCAGCCGCTGCTGTGTTTGTAGGTGGCCTTGATGACCACAACTGTGCAGAAGGCGCAGGAGGGAGGAGAGGAAGGGGCATCATGGTGGGCCTTGGGAGCTGGTCAGGGGTCCCCTTAGGACCTCAGTGTCTTCATCGGTGAAAGGGCATGTTCTTCCCAGTTCCACGACTCTATGACTCCCTATTCCAGGATAAGGAGATTCCAGGGGCGCACAGTTCGGGATCCAGCTCACTGGGTTTGAGTCCAGGCATCACAGCCCGGCAGCCAGAGAATGACCCTGGAGAAGCCATTTAGTGCCTCAGTTTCCTCATCTGGAAAATAGGATGGGATGAAGCCCCTTCCTCCAGGAGGCCCATCAGGATACACCGGAGGGCTTTACAGACCCTGAACCTCACTGGCACGAGGGGCCATCATGCCCGACCCCTGCGTGGCCTCTCCTGAGCAGTCAGTGCCCGCGGGACAGAAGAGAGAAGACAACAGGGGGGGGTCTTAAAACCTGTCACTTACCCAGCGTCAGACATCTGGGAACTCTCCACAAAATACACGCACTCTTTCTTCTTGATGTTTTCAGGAATCCATGAGCAAAGATTTTCCTGCTGAGGGTAAAAAGGGCGCCTCTGAGCTCCTCAGGCACTGAGACCACTGATGAGCAAGAGGCAAATCCTGTCCCTTCAGAGAGGCACCTGCCCCCAGGGCAGCCCGAGGACGAGCTGAGCCACCCAGAGCCCACGGTTGAGCTGTCCCTGCCAGGGAACCCCAGGCTGGACTCTGCGGGAGGAGCAAACCAAGAAAGCACCTTCTCTGGGGCCAGTGGGAATGCACAGAGCACCTTGGAGTTTATAAGGCAGCCTCCCACTCCGGGGCCCTGGCCAGGGGGACAAGGCTCTGGCCCCTGCCCTCCTCTCGCGGCTTGCTGCCCAGGCCCCTCGGCCACCCGCCCGGGCTGGTGGGACACTCAAAGACCCTCTCACTGCAGCTTTATCAAGGCCACAGGCCTCGCCCGGCAGCCCCCAGTCAGATAAACAATGGGACGTCGTTGTGCAATCTGCCAGGGGGACGGGTTTCCGGGACTTCGGTGCCAACTCAGTAATTTCCCCAGCAGATAAGAAATGGGAAACGATTGCGCAATCCACCCAGGGATGGGGGGCGATTCTGGCCGCTTGGTGTTCTCTGCAGGTCTCTCCTCTTGGGGCATCTCTGGCCTGGGGACGCTCTCAGCTGGGAGACCCTCTGACCCACGGACCCCGTGGCTGCCTCGGGTGGGGCTGGGGGGAGGAGTACACTTACCTTCTCACTGCTGTCGAAGGAGAACTGCGACCTCCTGCTCCTGAAGAGGTTGCTGTTGCTCCGGCGGAGGCCGGGGACCACATCCAGCCCAGCAGCCCTCCTGGGCTGCACCCCGTAGCCCTCCTCCCACTCTGTGCCAGGTTTCCTGGGGGGCTCCATCCCAACCCCCGCTGGCTGCACCAGCTCTCAGTGTCAGGACTGTGTTTCCTCCAGCTGAGTGGAGGCTTCCGGAAGCACGTCGTGGCGGGGTGGCTGAAATAGGCCAGAGGGGGTAAGGAGGCGGTGCTCCCAGAGCACCCAACCAGGGGCCTCCTCTCCGCGGACGTGCAGTTCTTTTCCTGGCAGACAGCGCGTGAGGGCAGCCCCTTGATGGCCCGGCCCACCACACAGATCACCAAACCCCAGGAAGCCACAGCCCAAGCCACCAAGCCACCCAGGCCCGTCTCACGTCGCCCGGCACCAGAAGGTCCAATGCAGCTCCATGTCTCCTTGTCCCTGTGTCCCCAGGCCCACCCCGGAACTCGGCAGTGCCTGCTGGATGAAGGCGCGAGGGCCTCCCTGGGGGCCGCGAAGAGCAGAGGAACACGGGGCGAGATGGCCTGGCTGTGAAGCCCACTCACCCACCTCCTCACGGGGGCTGCCCAGGCTCCAGTCTGCTCACCCACCCACGCAGCCTGTGTCCCCATCACCGGGCACAGCGGGGTGCCCAGGCACGGCCAGCATGAGCTCCCAATGGCCAGCCTTGTGATTTGGGGGCCTGCACAGGGAAACGGGGCTCACTCTGACTCCCCCCCCTTCCTACTCCTGTGGCTGCTGACACTACCACCGGCTCCTCCAGGGGAGGGGACAGGACTGGACAAGGGCAACAAAGTCCTGCTGCAGCAACGTAGCGTCCCTGCCCGTGGACGGGGCCCCTGCACGTTCCGGCTCTCTGGGGCCCTGTGCTGGGTTCTCCCCCGCCCCCGCAGGACCCCCAAGGGGCTCTTGGCTGACCTCAGGTGACACGACCCTCCCCCAACTCGGGCCCAGCAGGGCCACCCCTTGGGAGCAGCACGTTCTAGAAGTCCAGGCAGCCCCCTGCTGAGCTGCGCCAACGGGGACCCTGCCCTGCCCCCACCTCCCAAGCCCGGCCCTGCCACAGCCTCCCAGCCAGCCAGCCCTCTGGCCTCAGCACCGTCCAGCCCAGAAGCAGGCCCAGGGCTGTGTCCAGGCAGCCCCTGAAAGCAGGGGCGGCCCCTCCTGCTTGGATTGTGACCCCCAGCAGGGCCCACATCTCTCATCCATCTGTGCATTTTACAGGGCTGCCCGGGCCGTGTTCTGGGGGCTCGTTGGTGCTCCGCAAGCACACACTTCCCAGAGCTCAGGGGACCCGTGGATGACAACGGCACCCTCAGGGCACCCCAAGGACCAGAGAAGGCCCCCATTTGCTAACACAGATCTGGAGCAAAGGGGCTCGCCACCCTCCTCGGAGCCACAGTGTCCAGGCGTTAGGAAGAGCTCGCCCCCTGCCCGTGCCCACTCAGCATCGTGCCACAAAGCACACGGCCACCAGTGCAGGGCAAGGGCCGTGGGCCTCACACACCCTGCACCCACCCCACAGTGCCTTGCCCTCACTTTCCAGACATCACTTCACTTCTCTCATTTTCCAACATGGAAGCAAAAGGCCCTGCTGCCCACAAAGCGGGTTCCAGCCAGCCCCCGCTCCCAGAGACCAGCCTGCCAAAGGGAGCAGATCTCGTTTCCCAAATGCTCCTCTCGCCAGCTCCGTGCGGTTTTCACCACTGAAGCCACAGAAAGCAGCCGGAACAAATCTCATCTCACAAACAGGAAAACAGGCTCAGCGGCCCGGTTGATGCCCACGGGCTTATCCAGGAGCCCGCTCCTTCCCGCAGCTCCAAAGGCCCGGAGGGAAAGGTCTTTGGGGGGCTGCTGCTCCCCGGCTCTCTGCCCTGATGCCTTTCCTTCTGAGCCTATAACCTCCCACCATGCACAATGGTCACTGATGCCCGGCCCTGTGCCCTTTCATCCTTCCTCAGCATGCGGCCACTGAGCACCAGTGCCAGGTGCTGGGACGGGATGGGGGGTTCCCAAGGAGCAAGCAGACAGAGCCCGCCTTACCGGGCCTACTGGTCAGGGCCAGGCTCTGGGCACTTGGGGGTGAGCTCTCCGGCTGCTGACCTTGGGCAGGATCTCTCAGCAGAGTCTCTGTCCTCTGTCACCTCTGTCCCTTCTGACCCCTCCCCAGTGGCCATGCTCATTCCCAGGCCCCAAGCCCATTCTCTCTCTTGGCTCAAACTGCTCCCTGGGGCCTCCCAGCACAGACCAACATCCAGGACAGCCCGACACATGCCTGGCCGTTCAGGGCCACCTGCTTCGTGGATGGGAGCTCGTTCGTCTCCCAGCTGAGCCTCTGAGCAAGGCAGGGAAGAAGCATTCCAGT
The DNA here is from genome assembly GCA_004027775.1 of Bradypus variegatus. Taxonomy (NCBI): domain Eukaryota; kingdom Metazoa; phylum Chordata; class Mammalia; order Pilosa; family Bradypodidae; genus Bradypus; species Bradypus variegatus. The sequence continues at coordinate 17,567 of PVKY010002196.1, read as the reverse complement.
GCCAGAGGGGAAGATGAGGCTCAGGGAGAGTCAGAAGACCAATCAATGGACGGGCCCCGGGCAGGTCAGGGGAAGGGGCCTGGACTAGGGGCTGCTCCCTGGCACCCTCCCCAGGTTCAGCCCGTGCACTGGAGGAAGGGGTACGAGGGAGGAGCCCAAAGGGTGGGGCACCAAATGGACCCGTGGCTCAGAAAGGAGTTTGTCTGCCACTGGAACTGAGAAGTGCCCTCACTCAACTCCACGTTCTCAGACATGTGCCTGGCTTGGCACACTTGCAAGGGACCTGCGGAGCTTTCCCTGGATCCCGGCTGCAAGCCAGGTCCCTGGGGAGCGTGTCAAGTGCCACTCTGCTGCCCATCTCCCCACCAAACGAGACACTGCAGGATGGGCCGGGAGCCACATTCTCACCATGCCAGTGCCCAGCCACGGGGGGAACCTAGGCTCAACCCCTTCCCTACAGGAGTGGGCCCTGGGAGAGCCCCAACCAGACTTCTGGGGCTCTCAACCCGACTTCTGGGGCTCTCCCCAGAATCACACAATCAGTTGTTTTCTTCATGTATCACCTGAGAGCAATTTTGGCCACCCTAATTTATAGCTAGAATTCTCCATGAGCAGCTGGCATAGGTGCATGTGGAGGACGTTCTGGAAGTAAATGTGCTTCCCAGAAAATAGGTAGACCGACAGATAGGAAGGAAGGAAGGATGGATAAATGGATGGTTGGATGGATGGATATACAGAGATGGATGATGGATGGATGGAGTCTGACAGTATGTAAGCCTGGACATTTGCACAAAACTTGTGACCGTAAGTGGCATTTGACCGGGCCCCAAAGGGAGTGAGCCGCTGCTGTGACAGCCAGAGGCCCCGAGGACGGCCCGGCCGAGCTCCACCCTGCGTGATCCCTGGGAGGGCAGGAGGTCCCAATGGGTCCCCCCTCCGACAAGAAGTGAGCACAGGTGCCGGGAGGGGCCCCGGGCATTTCCTCCGCAGGGGTTAAACCACTGAGCAGGGACTCCACCTTGCCTGCACCCCTCATTGCAGGGTCCCTGCACTCCAGAACTGCACCCCTTCCTGGAAACCCACCCCACCCAGAAACAGGAACCCAGGCCACGGGAAACCCACTCCTGAGCACAGCCTGTAGAGCCGGCCAGGGGGCTCGCAGAGCATGCACGGCACCACGTGGCACAGCTCCCTGGGGGGCCTCCTCCACCCACCCAGAGGATTCAGCAGGAAATGCCGGGCCCTGAGCTGCCCTGAGCACACTGGCCCGTGACCCCTGGACTTCTGCAGAAAACCCTTGCAGCTCCTGGCTTCTCCCCAAGGCTGCACGGCAGTGCTGAAGTCCTGGATGGGGGGGGCACCATCAGACCATAAGAAGCCATGCACAGGGGAGGGCTCCCAGGGGACCCGGGTCCACAGAAGTGGGCCCTGTCCAGAGCGGGAGCCTGGGCTCTCGGCCCCTGCACGCCCTCCCCATCCCCTCTGCCTGCAGCGCCCTCACCCTCGCGCCCCGATCGCCCGCGCCGGCACCCTGTCCGCGCCCGGGCCCTGCCGCAGCGCCCTCACCCCAGCGCCCGCGTCGACCCGCACTCGACTCCTCGTCCCGGCCCCGCCGCGGCGCCCGCGCCCGCACCCGTCCGCAGCCTCGGTTCCCGCACCCCGGCCGGCGCCGCAGACTCACCGCATCACGGCGCCCGCGCGCCCCCCTGGATCCGCCCGCGTCCCCGCCGGCGCGCACACCTGCTCCGCGCGGGCCCGGCGCCCCCATCACTCCGGCGACTGCGCAGGGAGCTGCCCGCGTCTCGGCAGCGGCGGCGAGCCCAGTGCGGGTCCCGTATGGTCCCCTCAGCGCCGCGCGCTCTGCGTCACTTGGTCCCGGGGAGCGCAGCGCGCAGCACCCGCTGCAGCCGAGGACGACCAGAGAGGGGCGAGTCCGCCCTCCAACCCCCGACCTGGGGGCCAGGTTTACACCCGGAGACCCCGTGGGCCGAGGGCTCGGGGACGGAGTTTTGCTTCTCCAAACGTTAAGTGTCAAGCTTCTTGGTCCTTTTAAACGTGCAAACCGCAATGGTTCTTTTCAAGCCCTGAATCATGGGGGAGGGGAAGGGGGGAAGGGGGTCCTGAGACAGAGGTGGGCCTGGGCAAGGTCACTTCTCCTGTGGCCTCCAGACCCTGCTCCTGAAGACCCCTGCAGCTGCCCTCACCTCTGTCTTCCAGATGTGACCCAAAGCTGGAGACCCTTCCATCAGGACAGGACACAAAAGCTGGCGCGGGTGGCGCAGCTCGGGGCCTGCTCTTTCAGGGTCTTGCCACCAAAGAGGTGGCAGAAGGTTTGGCCCACATAGCACCCATCGAAAGTGGGTGCTCAGCCCAGGGGTTCTGGCTGAACTGACCTTTGTCATGGTCCTGGCTGGGAGAACGACGGAATGAATTCTGACTCTAGATAAAATGGTCACGGCTTTCCCAAACCACCCAGACTGCCCACCACTGTCTCTCACCCCACAAAGTCACCATCACCCCACCTTCCTTCTCTGCCCCCAGGCACGATCCCCATTGCCCCTCCTGGGCCCCGTGCTGGCCTCGGCCACCCAGGAAGTGAAGAGGTTCCTGTGACCTCTGACACCTGCCTGACCAGCGGGGGGCACCTGCTCACCCCACCTCTCATCCCCTGGGCGGGGTGCTGCCCTAGTGTCCACATGCCCCTCCACAAAAGCACAGGGCCCCAGGGAGAAGCCATGGGCCACAAGAGGTATCTGAGCAGCTGTGGGAAAGACACCCCAATCCATCGGGCCCCTTACCTGGGAAGCTCTTGGCTGTTTTCACCGACACGGAAGCAACTCAAGCCCTCTCCTCCTCCAGAGCACCCGGCAGGGAAGGAGGGGTCCCAGTGGGTGTGGCCACAGGTGCCACGCCCCCCAAGGCTGCAAAGGCCAGGAGGGTGCAGGCCACCGGCCCCCACCCACACTGCCGGGTCCCCAGCCCTGGCAGCTGCCAAGTGCTCAGCAAGTGCCCATGCACAAGTGGGCTGTTACCCCGATGCTCCTCCCACACCCCCGGAGAGGTGCCTTAGACCCCAGTCACCAACGAGGGGAGCAGAGATGCATCCCCAGCGGCAGACGGTCATCAGCAGCTGTGTCCAGCCCCCGCCCAGGGCTCCCTCCCAGGGCTGCCTTCCAAAATCACCCCTCAAGGCAGTTACCACCCCATACCCAGGTCACCCGCAGAGCAGTCCAGCGACGGACCGAGCTGACCTCCCTGGGAACATCATTTAGGGTGACATCGTCCATGAAACGGGCCTCGGGTTCACCACCCCAGACAAAACAGCTCTTCCCACACTGCTCCTGGGCTCGTGAAGAAAAACCACGTTTCGCAAGAAGGCCAAGTTCCGTCTGCAGGCTAGTGCTGTGGTGGCATTACGAAACATCCTTCCCTTAAAAATAAAAGGGCAAGGGATGAGAAGACATGCCCTTAACTGAGAGCTGTTTCAAGTTCAGACAAAGGGAGCCCCAAGAGGACGCCAGGCAGCCCTCGTGCCCAGGGCGAAAGGGCCCTGCCCAACAGCAGGAAGGCCACAGAAGAGACCAGAGTCACTGGACTGCTTTGCATTGGCTCTCCACCATCGTGAAGACCACATGGAGGGAAGGAGCAAGGCCACTGGCTCCTTTGAGAAAAGCAGAGGGAGGAGGGGAGGGGGCCGGGGCGACAACCCAGCACCATCGGACACAAGCGCAGGGGCCGGCCAACTTCTCAATAAAGGGTCAGGGAGGAAACATACCAGGCTTGGCAGCAATGTGCTCTCTGTGCCAACCGGGCAACTCTGCCTTCAGTGTGTGAATGAAAGAGCATGGCCACATGCAAATAAAACTTTATTTACAAAAACAGGCAGCGGGCCAGATTTGGCAGGCAGACTGTAGTTTGCTGACCCCTGTCTAGAGACAGCCAAGAGGGTGATTGCACAATGGGAGAATGTCCTGCTTTCTCTCTTCGCTTCCTGAGGCAACAGGTCATCTGCGTTCCAGAACCATCTTATCAAAAAGGATGGCTCTTGAGGTTTGAAAGCCAAGTGGGGCTGATGAAGGCTGTACAAGTGTAGAGGCCGCTGCTGGGGCAAGCTCTGTGGCTGCACCATGCCCAGCTTGCTTGCCCAGATGCCCTAGGAGGCGGTGCCTTTCTGTAAGGGGAGTGTCGGCAGAGCTGGAGACCACCCCGAGGCAAGGCTTGTGAAGTCTCAGGACACGGGAATAAAACAGTCAAGACAAACTGTTCTCTATAAGCACAGCTCCACGGTGTACCAATCTGTGATCCGACACGTCTGCACCCTGTCTTTCCTGGCTGCCCTGCACCCCACCAGGGCCACCACTCAGCAAGGAGGCCCGAGGCTCGCCCGGCTCAGCCACCCCTTGTGATTCTCATCACCCTCACAGCCCAGAGCGCAGGGGATGCTCTCACCCCCACCCCGCCCATGAGGGAACCAGGGCTCACGGGACGTTAGGAGCTTGCCTGAGGTCCCCGCTAGGATCTGTCTGAGCTGGGGTGGGGAGGCCCAGCAGACTCCGCGCTCAGTACCCCCCAGACAGCAGCACTGCCCGAGACCCGACCCCAGGCCGGAACCCAGCCCAGGGCTGCAGCTCTGAGAACCCGCCGCCACGGGTTTGGCAGCCCAGCAGGGAGAACAACAAATAGGGACACAAGAAAATATATAACTTCTGGTTGCAAGAAACATGAAAAGCACAGCCAGAAGGATCTGGCAAACATCAGGCTGCAGTTTTAGGGTGGCGAGGCCTTTGCGAGCAGAGGCTGGGGAAGTGGAGGAGCGAGCCCTGAAGACACTGGCAGAGCCTCCTGGACAGGGACAGGCAAGTGCAAAGGCCCCGAGGTGACGACAAGCCTGGTGTGTTCGGGGACCCGAGGGAGGCCACTGCAGCCAGTCACGGAGCTGGGGCTAAGAAATAATGTTCCGCGGGGCCAGTGCTGGGGGTCCCAATGCCCCGTCACCCTCGGAGGGCAATGCTGGCTGAGGCCGCAGGGCAGGCAGGGCCAGCCCAGCCCCAGCTGCATCTGTCCGTCCACAACACAGTGCTGCTCCGTGCCTGCGTGGACAGGGTGTAAACGGGCTCAGCGTCGCCCCTGTTGCTGGCGGGCGGGACCTGGCAGAGGCAGTCGCTGGATCCGCTCGGGGAGAGGGAGCCCTCACTGCTGGCACACGCACTGCCCCGTCCTGGCCACTGTGGCTCTGCCCCTCCCACTCCCCCGGGGCCGGGACCAGGGCGGCTGAGGACGAGGCCAATGGACGGCAACTGGCCGCCTCGATTTCCACCTGGCTTTTCGGCGCCCCTGCTGCACGGACGCTCCCTGGTGGGCACTGCTGTGCCCAGACGTCTCGTCTGGTCCTGCCAGTCCCCTATTTCCCAGTCTCTCTTTTTAGGCTCTGACCAGAAGGTCAAGTCACTTAGCCCTGGTACATTCTCCCTCCATGCAACCTGGACGGCCAGGCGCTCCATGCTCAGAAAGCCACAAGCCTTGGGTTCTGACACGTCTTGGGGTGCTGAGATTGCAAAGCCCTGGCTGCTGCTTTGCTGCAGCCACTTCTCCGGGCTGCTCATGCAGCTGGAAACCTTGAGAGACAAGGTAACATCTCCCTGGGACAAAGAGCAGGATTGCTGGTGCCTGCTGCGGGTGCGGGGGCTCCCCCGGCTCAGCGTTCCTCCCCTGCAACGCAGCCCCCCGGGCATGCAGCACACATCGGGGCCCAGCTCATCACCCCTGTGGGATTGGGGATCGGGGGAACTGATGCAAATGTGCCAAGGCTCATGCTGCCTGCTGTGCCGGGAGTGAACGACCTGCTGTGTCGTTTGTCTCAGACCCAGAACTTGTCTCTTCTGACAGTTTCCAGGCAAGAGTGCAAGTGGGGGAAGTCAGACCCCACCAGCAAAGCTGTGAAGCTGCTCCTGGAGTCCTGGTCCCCAGAAACTGTGAGCTAGTAAATGGCTGTTGTTGTAAGTGGTTAGTCTGGGGGCAATCTGTTATGCAGCAACAGCTGCCTAGCACAGTTGGGAAAATGGAAGTGGGCGTTGTTAGCCTATAGACCATACAACCTGAACAAGCACACCTAAGGAGAGAGGTGGGTGGAGAGAAGGGGGTGCTGCGGACAGAGCCCGGGGTTGATCAGGGCCGTCTCTCGGGGCTGCACTGGGACACAGGTCCATGTGAGGTCTGAAATCCTCCACCGTCTGGGCTTGACCTTGCCCTGCTGAGCTCTGGCACGGAGTCCCTCTCCCACTGCTGGGACTCCCAGTACCCAGAAGGGAGAAACCGGAGGGAAAACGGACGTCATGGGTCCCAAGCTGTTCAAACCCCAGCAGGGTAAACTACGCGATCTCAGTGTGAGTCACCAGTGGCCTGATCTTTTGTCCTCCAGGCCCGATGGAGCGGCCGCCCCACCCTTTCCAGGTGCTGTGCCACAGCCGTGCTCTGCCCCAAAACTGGGGTGTAAGCCCTACCCTCTCTGAGCTTTGGGGTGGCAGCCACAATCTCCCTGAACAGTGGGGCAGGAGCCCACCCCTCCAAGTACCAGGGAAGATGGCCTGTCCCAACAAGCGCCAGGGCAGACCCATCCCCTCCACACACGTGGGGGCCCGGCTCTCCTGCTGGAGGGGACCTCAGCTTCCACGGTCCTGCCCTGGAAGTCACTGTGCCCCCCACTCGCCCCTCCTCCGTGCCATTCAGGCTTTGCTCTGCTCATGGAAATTTCACAAAACCCTTGCCGGCTCTGCGTGCAGTTCCAGGGGGTCCAAGCCATAGACAATAGACCTTCCCACAGATCCTTCCCGTGAAACTGCATTTCCAATCCCAACTTCCGCTGAGATGGCCGACTGGACCGTGTTCAGCCACAGCCTCTTAGCCAAGGGTCACTGGGTTAAACCCTCAGGTGGAGCCCTGTCCTCCGGGACTCACAGCCCGGAAGCTCCGGGAGGCCCCAGATGGAGCTGCTTCCGGTTCTGTCTCAGAGCACACTGTCTGCACGGGCTCAGACTTCTCAGAATCACCAGTCGCTGGCTTCTCTGTGCTGAGGAGCTCGGCTCTCAGTTTATCCCTCTCTTCTCCACTTCACTCAAGGAGAAGCCAGGCTGCTCCTTCCACAGCTAGCTTGGACATCCCATCAGCTAAATATCCACGAGCTCCGCCATCCATCCAACATCAGAACTCAATTTCATCAAACTCTCTGCCACTTTATAACAAGGCTCGCCTTTCCCGTAGCACATTCCTCATTTCCATCTAAGGCCGCATCAGAACTTTAATGTCCATTATTTTAGACTTTTTCTGTGAAGCATCTTAAAATTCCTCCAGCCCCTGCCTGTTACCTCATTCCACACCTACGCAAAAATCTCCAGGGACAGTTGCTCTGCAGGGGGCCTCACCCCACTGGGAACTGCCAAGGGGCAAAGGCCAGACCCCACTCAGCACAGCTGGCAAAAACCAGAGGAGCGGGGCCCCTCCCACAGCCTACCTGGCCTGGCCCTTAACCTTGGTCTCACCAGCCTAGGTAGACAGGGCAGGTAGGGCCAGGCCAGGAGAAACAGGAAAGCAACTCTGGAGCCCTCTTCCATCAGCTTCCGGCCAACCAGCATCTCTCCGCCACTGGCCCTCTGTCCCATGCACCCTCAGCATCCCTCCCCCCAGAGGTAAGGTGCAGCTGCCCACACGTGGGGGGGCCTGATTCCTTAAGGTGTCGTCACCCACGCGGCTGTCCCTGTGGGAGCTTCTGCACCGCCTCCCAGCTGCCGGCTCCGGCCTGCTGTTTGGAGCTCCTGGCAGCCTCTGTACCCATCCCCCGGGACCACCCTGGCTTGGGTTGAATGGTGGTCCCCCAAAAGACATACTCAAGTCCTACCCCCAGTGCCACTGGACGTGTGCTTACTGGAAATAAGGCCTTTGCAGATGTGACTAGTTAAGATGACGTCCCGCTGGGGGGGTGGGCTTTCATGTAATGACTGCAGTCCTTCTAAGAGGAGACACAGACACAGAGGGGAGCAGGCCAGAAGACGAGGCCAAGCTGGAGAGACGTGGCCCCAAGCCAAGGAACACCTGGGGCCTCCAGAAGCTGGAAGAGGCCAGAAGGACACTCCCCAAGAGCCTGACCCTGCAGGAAGCTTCCCACCGCTCCAGTTTCTGTGTTTCTCATCAGTCAGCGGTTGGATGGCTTTCTCCCCACTTGGTGGCCATGAACTCGGAACGTGTTGCCCTGAGACACTCCACCTGCCCAAGTCTTACACTGCACTCAACCACCCATCACCCTTCACCACCCTGAGTGCAGCAGCCGTCCTCACTTCCCAGCTTCCAGGACGTGCCATTCCTGGATGCTTTCGTCCAGGTGCACACTGGCTTTTGGTGCCTGTAGATGCCAACATGAGAGTTACACTCCCTGCCTCGTAACCGGGCCCTGACAGCTCCCCCAGGGGCTGCTGCTGAAGCCAGCGTGCACCTGTGCACCCTGACGCTCGGCCACCACTGCGAGCTCGCTTCCCTCTCCAAAAGCAAGGCGAGAGTCCCGTGTTCCACGGGGAGGCTATGCCCCACTTCTGGAGTCCTCCTCACCCACGTATCCACAACAGGGTTTGCGGCAAGAACCTGAGTGATAAACCCTCACAGCACCACCCAGCCCAGCCACAAAGCATGGGGACAAACCACAGAAAATGGCAGCTGTTGTCAAAATGCAAAGGGAATGCTTTCCTTGTTTGGAATTTCCTATGCTGTCCTCATATTAAAAACAGCAGACTTGGTGGGGTGGGGAGAGTAACCTCAGCAAAATCCTGGGTCTCCCCACTGAACCCGCGACCCCTTGTCACCACACAGTCCCCCGCTGAGGTTCTGAGCCCTGGGTTCAGAATGTCGCTGATGCCCTGGGGAGCAGCCGGGGACCTCCAGCAGGTGCGAGGTTCCCAACCCCATCTTCCGGTATCTGCCCGCCCAGGTAACAGCATGAGTCACACCTCTGACTCCTAAGAGGCCGAGCCACTGGCCTCCGTCCCGTAAACGCCCGGAGGGGATCCACGTGGCCCAGGGCCGCCCCGGGTTTCCCAGCTCGGTAGTTTGAGTCGGAGCAGCAGGGAGGCGCACCAGCGTGCGGGGCGCGGGCTCGCAGACCAGAGCGCAAGAGCCTCTCCGACCCCGCGCACAACACAACGGTCCATACTCCACCCGCGCCCACCCGCGCCCCACCCGAGCATGCGCAGGACGGGACGCGCGGCCCAGGGGCGGGACGGGGGCCCGGCGGGGCGGGGCCGAGCGCGCTGCCCGGAAGCCCCACGTCCCCGCCGCGCTCGCCCCGCCCCGCCCCCCGGCCGGGCCACCAATGGGCTCGCAGGGCCCCGCCCCTGGCGACGCGGTTACCGCCCCTTGGAGACGCGCCGCCGCGGAGCCGGAACCCCGCGAGGCCGAGCGCGCAGGGTCGCGGGCCGTGCCCTCCCCGACCGGCCGGGCCAGGGCCCGGGGTCCCGGCGCCGCGTTCGCCATGAAGCTGACGCGGAAGATGGTCCTGGCGCGGGCCAAGGCCTCGGAGCTGGACAGCGTGCGGAAGCTCAACTGCTGGTGAGCCCCGGGCCCGGGGTCCGCACCCCGCAATCTTCCTCCCGTTCTCCCGGGCCCCGGCGGGACGGGCCCGAGTGAGGCGTCGCCGACAGACCCCAGGGCGGCTCCTGCTGCCTAAAACACCCACAGGGATCCTTCAGGCCGGCCCGGGCCTCAGATGGTGGCTCCCTGGGCCGAGGCGTCTGATATTCCTGATTGCCGACAGCCGTGGGAGCCAGGTGAATGGATAAGGCGGGAGAGCCAGCTGATGAATGCCGTTTCTGGGGGCAAAGAAAGAGAACTGAGGCTCTGAAGAAGCGATTCACTAAGCATCCGTGTAACTGAGTCCCGGGGGAGAGCTGGGGCTGCCCCCCCGAGGTGGCAGGAGGGGACACAGGGGAGAGCGGCCGGGTCCGCTGGGGCCAGGAAGGACGGGGGCTCGAGGAGGAGTAGCCTGGAGCTGAGGCCTGAGGACTAGGCGAGTTCAGGGGGGACCCGAGCGGGGTGGAGGAGCCCGCGAGCTGACAGCCAGCTGGGGTGGGGAGGGGGCGCCGAGCTCAGCCAAGCGCAGACCCTGCACTGGTTTCAGCAGATTGTGACCGAAGTGAACTCAGACGTGTTCATTACGGAGCCTTTTCTTTGCCCAGGAACTTGGGCCAAAATGTGCCCTCTGTCATTTGCTTCCAATAATGCCTTTCTTTGTTTTGCATGGAGTGGCTGTACTTTCTCTAAGCAGGGAGAAACAACGACCCTATTCTAGGCTTCCTGAAGTTTGTTCATAAGTTGCATGTTTAGCTTTTGAACTTGGCCTCCTGTAAAGACTCCCTGCTTTACATCCTTGAGGGAAAGGAGCCTTCTGCCCTGGGACCCTGAAAATGAGCCATTCTAGTGCCTCAAGATGGAGCAACCCCTGTGGCTCCTTAGTTTGAAAAGTGCACATGCAAACACATACACCGACCCCAAGCACCAAACATTTATCATTTTCTTGAACATCAACCAAGAATGATTTTTTACACACACACACACACACACACACACACACACACACACTTTTTTTTTACCTTTTTATTTTTTGCAGTTAGCTGAGCACTCTTTCTTCACCAGGTCATATAAAATCATAGAATCTGATCATCTGTAGATATTGGCCACTAATTTATGGAGATTTGTTTTTAATTTTTCCTTTCCATTGAGCTTGAACAGAATGAAAGCCTGTGACTCTCTCCTTTCCCCAGGGGCAGCCGCCTCACAGACGTAAGTGTCCTGCTGCTCTCCTGCACTTCTTCCCCGAGCGAGCAAACCTGATGACGCTGCAGTCTTTCCTCGCGGCCCCACGTCTGTGTACTGCGTTCATGCACCAGTTTTGTAAAGCAAAAGTCTCAGTGTCGTGTAAAGTCCTGGTTTGCCCTGAAGGTCCCTCACACGTGGGAAGATAAGCTCCATGTTCTGATGGCACCTGCTGGTCCTTACGGAGGGGCTGTGCACAGAGGACGGAACAGATTCCCAGCACAGGCCTTGCTGTGATCTTGCTCTCATTCTCCTAAAAGAACCCCAGAAAGGCTTGTTTTCTTTGTGAAGGAGAACAGTCCCTATAGGTTCCTGGGTTTCCATGCCCCTCACTTCAGTTCCCCTTGGTCAGATAATTTAGTGCACCCCATTTCTCCCCACCCCACCCCACAAAAGGAAGAGATTGGGCCCGAGCTTCCTTAAGTGTGCATGGCTGTGAACGGACTGATTTATTTATTTCTCCGTCCCAGAACAAATGTCCCCAGCTTACACAAGGATTGGGTGCTCGTCGTTTATTTCTTTATCTACTCATAGTTTGTAACTTGAACCGTGCACTTCTTTAAAAAACAAATTGGAAATGCTGGCGAGCCTCTGGGCTGGTCCAGAAAAGCCTGTTCCACCCCATGCTGAGAGGCAGTGCTGCCGGGTGAGCAGCGAGCACGTGGTGGGAAATAAACCCCTTGCACAGTGGGGTGCTTGGGCTCGAGCCGGGCACCTGGCCCCACACCTGGGAGGGGAGTGGCGTCGGAGCTCGTGCCGCCCAGCGGCGTTACCTTCTGTAGAGGCTGTGGGACAGCCCTGGATCCCAACTCCTCTACATCCAGGTCCAGCCCCAGTGCTGTCGGCAGGAGGCCCCTGGCCTGGCCTGCACCTCAGGGACAGTGAAGAGAAAGTTCTTGCCAGGCACAGGGGAACGGGCGGTCCCCTCGCCTGACGTCCTCTAAGGACATCTGAGGGCTGCACTGTCCCCACAGCTGGGCGCGGTTGGTGGTGGTGGGTTTTCTAACGGGGCGAGAGCACTGCTGCTCCGGGTTGAGGGACCATCGAGGCTGAACGTGTGGAAGCGTATTTCATAAGCGTCCCGGGTGGCACCGCTATCCCTGTGGCCTTGAGGTGGAGCTGACAGATGCTCCGACTCTGACACCACTCTCATCCTCTTCCTTCCTAGATTTCCATCTGCCGGGAAATGCCCAGCCTGGAGGTGATGACCCTCAGGTACGGCCGGCCGCCCTGGTCACCGGCTGCGGGCCGGGGAGGCCTCGGGAAGCCCCAGCAGGCCCTGAGATGGCGTCATCCCTCAGGCCACCTCCGATGACCCAGGAGCCCCCCGCCCAGTCGAAGCCTGGCTCCTGCCCCACTCCCCGCCCTCCTTTCTGGAGGAGACGCTGGGCCTCTTGAAGGGCTCTGCTTCCCATGGAGCCATCCTGTCGGGTCCCCTGTTCATCTTCCTTGACCTCGTCTCTGTGCTGAGCCATCGTTGGTGGATGGCACCTCTAAACAGCAGTGGTGGCACCCCTGACCGTCTCTCATGACCCCCCATCATCATCTCCCATGGTCCCCCAACCATATCCTGTGGAGCCCCCATCCCAGATCATCTCATCTGTGCCCTGCCCCGTCTGGCCCTCTCGGGCCCTAGTTGTCCTCGGGCACCCAGTGTCCCAGCCTTTTTGCCCCCCTGGTCCTGTGTCTGCCCCATTTCTTCCCACCAGGTAGAGCAAGAGGGCACCCTGCCAGTTTCTTTAGTCAGGAGATCTGTCAGAGTTGTTTGCGTTTCAGCAGACTAAGAAAACCTGGAATGAAACAAACTTTAGCACTGGAATTTCAGCATTCTGGGAGTATTTGGGGGTCCGTGGAAAGGAGACCTTCCTACGGCCTTAAATTCCCGCTTTTGGAGCTGGGGGGAGGGAGCTAACACTTGTGGACCACACTGGTGGGGTGCTGTACACAGGGCCCCACAGTTAAACCTGCATAGGCTTTGACTCCTGCGGGCAGGCGGGACTCCTCAGTGTTTAGCAGCTCAGAATGGTTCTAGAACTTGCCCATGGTCCCCTTGCCAACCCCTGTGACCTGTCTCCCTGGGCGTGGCTGCCCCTCCTGTCCTGTAGGTGTGTCTTCAGACTCTTTCCAGCCCCCGTTTGTGTCCCACCACAGCCCCTTCCACAGGCAGGCATGAGGATGCGTTTGGGTGCCTCATTTAAAGCTCACGTCCACCTGCGGCCGCCACGGGAAGCAAAGGCAGGTCTGCTACATGGCATCCCTAGGCCTGGCCCACGGCCTGCCAGTCAGTGCATTCTTGCTGAATGAATGAATGAGTGAATGAATGAGCTCGGAGTCAGGCTCCTGGTCTGCGTCCCATCCCTTCCACCTGTCAGCTCCCTAGCCTTGGGCAGCACAGAACTTCTCTGTGCCTTGGTTTCCTTATCTGGCAGCTGGAGGTGACACCAGTGCCTGCTGCATGGGGCCCTGAGGAGCGTGGAGTCCCGCGTGCTGAGCGGGGAGCCCCGGGCCTAGAGTGTGTGTTCCCGGCTTTATGTTGTGGTTGTCAGTGAGGCTGGAGTTGGGACCAGGGCCTCAGAGAGCCTCGCCTGGCAGATACCTGCAGCTTTCGGTTCTGCCCCAGATCACGTGTGGCTTGGCATGAGGGCCGGGCTCTGAGTGCTTTGGGGCAAGTCGCTGGACCTCTCTGAGGGGCTTCAGGTCCCTCATGCACGGTGGGAATGGTCGTCATCGTGGTACGACATAAGGACAGAGTGCTGGAGGGTCCTTGGCTGAGCTCACCTATCGGTGCCCAGTGTCAGCATTGTGTTGGAACGCGAGTGGGAAAAGCCCGTCTCAGTTTGCCGGATGCTTCGGTGCATACCATGCAGTGGGTGGCTTCACACAGGGAAATTTTGGCTCCCGGTTTTGAAGCCAGGAGAAGTGCAAAACTGAGGTGTGGGCGAGGCCACGCTCTCTCCCAGGAGACTGTGGCATTCTGGGGCTGGCTGCCAGCGCTCCTGGGTCCTGGGCTTTTCTGTGACCTGGCAGCGGACATGGCAGTGTCTTCTCCTCCTGCAGTTTCCACTGACTTCTGGCTTCTTCCGTGGCTTCCTCTCTCTGTGGCCTTCCCTAGAAGGCCTCCAGTACTAGGGTGGAGAGTCACCCTGATTGGGCCGGCCACACCTTGCTGAGGTCACCTCAGGAAATGGTCCTGCTTAAAGGGTTCACACCCACAGGGATGGGTTAGGATTAAAAACTGGGTTTTCTGGGGTACATAATTCACCTGCCACAGTAACCGTCTTGGAGAGAATGTTCCAGTTCGGTCTGTCCCATCAGGGCATCCTGCAGAGTTGCCTGGCTCTATCTTCCCACTCTGTAGGGCCAGCAGCATCCCTCCAAAGCTGGGGAGGAGGGAAGCACCCCAGAGCTGTGTGATCCTCTTGTTGGGGCGCAGCAAGTACAACTCCCATGGAAAGCGGCTCTCATGGAGGCAGGCTCTTATGGCATGTGGCTGTCACAGAAGGTGTCTTTCATGGCACGTGGCTCCTGTGGCATGTGACTCATGCAGGGTGGCTCTCGTGGCACGTGGCTCTCGAGGAGGGTGGCTTTCATGGCACGTGGCTCCTGTAGCATATGACTCGTGCAGGGTGGCTCTCGTGGCATGTGGCTCCTGTGGCATATGGCTCTTGGAGGGTGGCTCTCGTGGCACTGGCTCTCGAGGAGGGTGGCTTTCATGGCACGTGGCTCCTGTGGCATGTGACTCATGGAGGGTGGCTCTCGTGGCACGTGGCTCTCGAGGAGGGTGGCTTTCATGGCACATGGCTCCTGTGGCATGTGAATCGTGGAGGGTGGCTCGTTGCACATGGCTCTCAAGGAGGGTGGCTTTCGTGACACATGGTTCCTGTAGCATATGACTCGTGGAGGGTGGCTCTCATGGCACATGGCTCTCGAGGAGGATGGCTTTCGTGGCACGTGGCTCCTGTAGCATATGACTCGTGCAGGGTGGCTCTCGTGGCACGTGGCTCCTGTGGCATGTGACTCGTGGAGGGTGGCTCTCGTGGCACGTGGCTCTCGAGGAGGGTGGCTTTCATGGCACATGGCTCCTGTGGCATGTGACTTGTGGAGGGTGGCTCTCGTGGCACATGGCTCTCGAGGAGGGTGGCTTTCGTGGCTCATGGTTTCTGTAGCATATGACTCGTGGAGGGTGGCTCTCATGATGGCTCTTGAGGAGGGTGGCTTTCGTGCGTGGCTCTCATGGAGAGTAACTCTTGCAGTGTGCAGCTCTTGTGGAGTGTGTGTGGCTCCCATGGCTTGTGCTCTCAGGGACTGTGCTCCCCATCTAGGCTGCCTGGTCTGGCCAGCAGATGGGTGCTTGGGGCCTTTGAGCTGGGTCTGTCGGGCCATGGTGGCAGGCTTGCATCTCTCGTATTAGTTTAAACCTCTGGAGCCTCTGCCAACACGCTTTCTTGTGGTTTTTCTGTCTGTTTGGTTTGCTCACCGTTTCTGTGGAACTAAATGTTGATCCACGTTCTTTCTTAAGCATGCAGTTTCTGAGGTCCAAAGCTGGGTTTCTGCACGGCACGAACCTCGTGTGTTGTTGCTATGGGTTGTCTGGCCTGTTTGGGGGCAAGGTGGTTTGTACCTTAGGAGGCCCGAGTTTCCTCACCTGCTAAGGGGGTGCAGCACCCCACCTCCCTCTGACACCCTGACTGCCTAGGGCCACAGAGTGTGAGGCTGGAGCAGCTGTTTGCTGATGTGATCTGCCCCATCCACACTGGCCAAGGACACAGACGTGCCGTTCCCTGGAGCTTTCCCCTGCGCTGAGGGTCTCCATGGAGCGCGGCCACCACGTCCATTCTTGACCCACTTCTAAGGAGAGGCAGATGGACGCCAACCCCATTAGCACCTTCTCCCGATGCCTGCGCTGGTGGGGGGCCCGTCCTCACTGACGTGGTTCTGTCCACACAGCGTCAACAGTGTGTCGAGCCTGGAAGCGGTGAGCCAGTGCCAGCAGCTGAGTGAGCTCTACCTGCGCAGGAACTGCATCCCCAGCCTGGCCGAGCTCTTCCACCTGAAGGACCTGCCACGCCTCAGGGTGCTGTGGCTGGCCGAGAACCCCTGCTGCGGGGCCGACCCCCACCTGTACCGCATGACCGTGCTGCGCAACCTGCCAGGCCTGCAAAAGCTGGACAACCAGGGTGGGCCCGGCGGGGGGCTGGGGTGGCTGGGGGACCTGGGGCCGGCACCCCGTGCAGGGCACACCACCCATGGGATTCACTGCCAGAGCCAGATCCCAAGCTGGGAGCACGTCCCTGCCCTCAACCCTCTCCCCTTTCCTGCAGGGTCCTGGGTGTGCCGGGGCCTGCACCGCAAGCTCAGCTCCACGGGGAGGTGGTCCTTCCCCCCAGCAGTGAGGTGCTCCTCTCCCTCCCCCAGCAGTGAGGTGCTCCTGTCCCCCACAGTGAGGTGCTCCTGCCTGCTCCCCGGCTTTGGCCAGCTCCTGACACTCCTCCCCTCACCCCCCCGGCGCTGCCCTGTGCCTGCACCCTCCTCTCGGGGGAGGGCTTTCGCCTCAGTGTTTTGTCTCCCCCGTTGCCTGGTGTGCGCCATGCACTCCCCTTCCCAGGGCCCAGCTGCCCCCAGCCCGTTTGCAGAGCCCCAGGGTCTCGTTCTCATTCATCTGCTGCTGTTCTTGGTACAAGTGACAGCCCTTGTCGCTGGTGTGCCTGACAGTTGTCCCCAGTCGAGCAGTTTTCACGTAGATACCCTTCGGGGAGCTGTCGTCCTGCTGAGAGAGGGGCAGCGCACACTGCTGCCGGCCCCTTCTGCGACCCCCCGTCCTGGGTTGAGGCGTGTGTGCACGCAGCCCCGTGAGCACGCGCCCTTCACACCCTCCCCCTCTGCGTCATCCCAAGCTGTGACCGAGGAGGAGCTGTCCCGAGCCCTGATGGAAGGGGACGAGATCACAGCCGCCCCCGCCCAAGCGGGCCCCCAGGATCGCAGCCCCGGCCCCTCCCATGCCCTGGGCTCCGTGGACGGCCGCGGGGAAATGGGCCGGGTGGCACTGTGCTACAGCGAGGGGACCAGGTGCGGCAGGCGGGGGGCTGCGGGGCCATGGCAGGGGGCAGGGGCTTCCCTGGGTGCCGCAGCCTCAGGCCCGTCCTCGGGCGGCTCTTATCTCTCGTCCTTTCTCTGCCCTGAGTGACTCTGTCACCCCCAGCACCAGCCTCTGGCATCTCCCGGGTGTTTTCAGACTTGGAAATCAGCTTTAGCCTTGAGGAGGGGAGACAGCAGGCAGGGCCCGTGTGCAGACCTGGTCCCCCGGTCAGTGGGGGCATGAAGAGCAGCGAGGGGCCAGCGCCCAGGGTGGGGGGGACACAAGCTGCACACCTGCCCGCCTGGCCTTGGGCCCCCCACCCAGCAGCGTCCCAGGCCTCCAGGGCACTGAACTTTCGGCCGGAAGTTTTGCCGGGGAGGTTGTAGAGACGTCTGCCTGGGGTGGGAGTTTGGGTGGGGGCCTCCCGGGGCTGCAGTCCTGGGGTGATGCACCTGGGGGGCCTCGGGCAGGTGGCAGGTGAGAAACAGGTCAGGGGGTCAGAGGGATGTGGGGCTGCCTACCCCCCATTCCCCCCAGAAATAGCATACCCTGGAAGTTGGACCAAATCTGGTCTGTTGGGTTGGTTTTCTTATCTCTTCTTGGTTTAAACTACGAAATTAGCATATTTTTGCTACTTAAA
>PVKY010002195.1:0-26892 GCA_004027775.1 Bradypus variegatus | reverse complement strand
TATTATACATTATATTGTATCAGTCAGGGCTCTCCAGAGAAACAGAACCAGTAGGATACAGGTAATAAATAAACGCAGCGATAAATAGATAGATGGATGGGGAGGGGGGGACAAGATAGGACAGATAGGAAGATATTTAGTGCAGGGAATTGGCTTATGTGATTAAGGGGACTGGCAAGTCCAGAATCTGTAGGGCAGGCTGGCAGCCTGGAAAGTCTTGAGCAAGAGCTGATGTTGCAGTCTTGAGGCAGAGTTTCTTCTTCTCAGAAAAATCTCAGTTTTGCTTTTAAGGCCTTTTGACTGATTAGAGGAGGCCCACTCAGATTATGGAAGATAACTGCCTTTCCCTAAAGTCAACTGAGTGTTGGTAAACACATCTACAAAATATCTTCACAGCAATACCCAGATTAGTGTTTAATTAAACAACTGGGTACTATGCTGTAACAAAGTTGGCACATAAAACAGTCACACAGACATGTATATAAAATGTACCTATTCATATCCTTTTTCATTTTTCCATTGAGGTTTTCTTCTGAGAGCTTTTTATATTAACAAGGATATTGACTGTTCCTCATATGTGTTGCAAATATTTTCCCTCTATCATTACTCATTTGACTTTGTTTCTGGTATCTTCTGATATCCAGGACATTTTTATTTCTACTGTTGGATCTGGGGATCTTTCTTTTTATTTCTGAATTTATAATCTGAATTTCCTGCCTTGTTAACAAGGTCGTTTGGAGCCACATTAGGGGTAACCACACATTAATCTAGGTTTGCTAGAAGCTCTCCCTGAATCACTGAGTCACGGGAAGGCAGTATACTTAGCATTAACCCAGCACACAGTGACATATGATTTAATGCTGGCCTTTTATCAAGGGTCGATACAACAGCTATAGGAAAAGCTTTGCATCCACTGCAAAACTTCCATCACCCATTTTTTTACTCAGGGCCCCTTGTACAAGAAACCACAGAGCAAATTCCTCTTGGAATCACATGCCAGGAACAAATAATTGTTGACTGAAAGTTCTCAGGCTTTCTTTGTTAGGCTCTAAGTACCACATACCTCGTCTTGTTTCCCGTTTTGTCTCAATTGCCAGGAAGTCTACAATCAAATGCAATGCTCAGATGTAATAACAACCCAGCCTCACTCCAGGCTGGGAGGTTTGCACACATGCAGACACATGCATACACATACATACACACTCCCCTTCCCTTTGTATATTTTCTCAGGCATTATCTTTAACTGCCCTATTGAATAGATAGTCTTTGTTTTAAACGAAGACTTTCTATTCAAATCCCTTTAGAAAGTGGGCAAAGCACAGATACAGACATAAACAAAATGACTTAAGAAAAGAAAACAAATACACTTGTCTGAATAGTGGCAAGATTTACACATGAGGTTTTATTAGAACCACAATTAGTTAATATTTTCATAAATGCTCCACAAGAGGGAGTGTGCAGTGAAAAAAAATCGGCATCTGAAGTCGACATGGGGCTTTTCCAAGCAGGGAAATTTGAAGTTTCTCATGTGGAGAAACTTCAGGAAAATCTTGGCAGCTTTTGCATGGAGAGAAGCTCCTTGTGTATCTGAGGTGGAGAGTTTAGGCAGGCCCATCTCTAACACTGGGGGAGCTGAGGCTAGAATACAGATGGAGGCCCCTATTCCATATGTCTTGATATTTGAAAGCTGTAAATCAAGCTAAAAAACCTATCGAATCAACTGTGCCTTATCCTCCGACCTTAACAAATGTACCTTCATGTCAACCTGGAGGCCAGGTTTGAATGTAGAATTCTCAGAAGTTCTGCACCAAAACATGCAGCCTAGGGAGAGGCAGCTTCTCTTCCACCTCCTGCAGGTCTGTTCTGCACCCAAGGGCCCTAGGAAGTACACAGGTGACACCCCAGGCTTCACACCCAAGCTCTGTCCCCACTGCTGCAGACAGCCACCCCTGGGCCACTCCCCAGACCTAAGGATGGCCGTGGTGGGGAGCTTGGGGCAAAGCACAGTCTACAGGAGGGACACGGGGCCCTTGGTCTTGGGGACCCCTCACCTCAGGGGTTGGAGCGCAGAGAGAGAAGGCCCAGGTCTAAATGAGGCCCTGGATTTAGGGACAAACAATTCAATAATGTCTGTAAATTGATCAGCTCTGCACTCTCAATTCTGGCCCAGAGAAAAGCTTTTGGAGTCACTGTGAACAGATTCCTGATGAGATGATGTAAAAAGGCCAGTATAAGAGCATTGCCGTGTCCCTGCCCCAAGCCAGGTTTCAGCTGGATCCGAAATGCTGACGTCATGTGTACCCCAAGAACTTTTGTGAGCCAGGAGAGGTCCCAAGAAGAGGGAACTTTTTCCACGCAAGGAGAGAAGAAAGGGGTGGGAACACCACCCTGGAAGGAAGAGGACAGGAAGGAAATGAATTAGAAATGTTCTATCCTTTAGCAGATGATCAAGGCTGGACTTGGGTGGACACACATTCTGGAATATTCACTCCAGGAAGAACTTCTTAAAGCCTGAGGAAGGTGGATTTTAGACGTCAGTTGTTAAAGTCACGGCACATAACAAACAATAGAGCTCTTCAACCTCTGGCAGAAATAAAAGCTGAAAAACAATGTGGTCTGGGGGGTGCTGGCGAAACGTAGACATGTGGTGTTCAAGGTCAGCATCATGGACAAACTCACGTTCAACATGCCCAGCTATGAGTCCCCCTCAGTGTCACAGTCAGAGCTGAACACTGGGCTGGGCCCATGGGTTTGACCCAAAGAGACCCTGGCAATCTGTATTGCTTTTATGTTTTCGCTGTTGTGTGTGTGTGTGTGTGTGTGTGTGTGTGTGTGTCTTTAAGTTTTTGTGAGTTGGGCTAAAAGCTGCATCTCCTAAGCCTTTCCAACTACCCTTAAATCAGTGATTGTTGGCCACTGATTTCATTTCCTGCCTGCTAAAACAAATGCCACACAAAAGGTTGGCTCAAAGAACAGGAATTGATGGGCTCAGAGTTTTGAGACTGGAAGGTCTGAAAACAAGGTGCCATCAAGGCGATGCTTTCTCCCAGAAGACTCACTTTCTGGGGCTGCTGCCGGCAATCCTTGGTCCTTGGCTTTTCTGTCACATGGCAATGTACGCGGTGTCCTGTCCTGGCTTCCACTGACTTCCAGCTTCTTCCCGTCACTTCCCTCTGTGTATCTGAATCTCACGTTGCTTACAAAGGCTCCAGTAAGAGAAGTAAGACCCACCCTGATTTGTTTGGGCCACACCTTAACTGAAGTAACCTAATCAAAAGGTCCAATTTACAATGGGTTCTCACCCACAGGAATGGAATAAGATTAAGAACATGTTTTTCTGGGGTGCAGAGTTTTAAGCCACCATTCATTCATTCATTTAGGGCTGCTGGGTACCAGCTTCTGGATACACATGCATTTCTTTTCTGTTGCTTATGATTTTCTTTAAAATATTTCACCTAAAATCTGGTATAGTTCTACCCCCTACTTCCACCCACTACAGACTTCCCAGAGGAAAGAGGCCTTTCCCTCTTTCCCAAACTCTGTTTCTCTTTGAAATGTGTTCCTCTCCAAACCCTCAGTCCAAGGCCAATGCAGCTCTTCCCAGGGAAACACCCAGACATCCTGGTTTTATTTTCACCCTACAGATTTTTATTTTGGACTTTCCCATTCAGAAGACCCATGGACATTGTGTTAGGGTTTTCCAAGACACAGATGCCAAGAGGGGATTGAATGTGCAAGGATTTTTTTAGGAGAAAATGGACCAGGGGCCAAGAGAGAGGAAGGTGTCAGACCATGACCCAACCCCAGTGAAGGGGAGAAGGGAGGGTGGGTGGGTGGATGGATGTGTGTAGATTATGGATCATTGTGTGGTCTTCAGAAGGTTCCACAAGGCCATCTGGGAGTCTCAGAGCTAGACTGTGTCTCCCAGGAACAGGCCTGCCCTGATGTCCCTGCCATGGTCCACGCTGGGCTGGGGATTACCTTTGGGAAGCGCGGCCTCAGCACAAACCCACAATGATGGATTTCAGCACCCAGCAGTAAGGCCCTCGGTCAGTTTTGCCCCCATGGTTGGAAGTGTACAAGGCACTGTCTCCTGCTCACCCCAGATGTTCGTTAACATGGGGTTGGGATGAGATTTCCTCTGCACCTTCAGGTCTTCTTCTGTGAATTTCATAGTAAAACAAGTTTTTTGTGTTTGCGTGTATGTGTCTGTCTGGGTTTGCGTGTGTCTGACTTTGCGTGTCTGACTTTGCGTGTGTCTGACTTTGCGTTTGTGTCTATGTGTCTACCTGTGTGTGTCTGTCTCTGTGTCTCTATGTGTGTGCCCATCTGTGTGTTGAGTGTGTGTGTTTAGAAAGAAACCACTCCCATAGCCACAAGGACATCTCAGACACCTGACCCTCACTGCAGGCCTGACCCCTCTCTCTGCTCACCCTTTTAGACCATCATGGTGGGCGACAGTGGCGTGGGGAAGACATCCCTGCTGGTTCAGTTTGACCAGGGCAAGTTCATCCCGGGCTCCTTCTCGGCCACCGTGGGCATTGGATTCACGGTAAGCACCAGCTGGCATTGCCAGGCTCCAGGGCCTGGGGTGTGTCTATCAGGGTCCCAGCAAGAAACAGAAGGACACATGCATCAGATCATTAAAGCAGGGGGGTTGGTGCAGTCCCCTTGGGTAAATTTAAATGGGGATCCATTCCATTCAGGAACTGTCACCAGAACCCAGGGACAAAGAGGGCTTGGAGGGGGCATCTGGCAGGAGCCTTGACCTTCCGTGGAAGGATGCAGCCGCCTATGGTAAAACCCCAAGGAGATGACCAGGGGGACAAATTTCCCTCAGCTCCTTCTGGGGCTCCCCATTGGCTGAACACAACCAGAAGCTAAAAAGCAAAGGAATGTCCTGATTTAGATCGCTCTGGCAGCCTTCCAAGGCAAGAAGACTCTGGAGGGGCAAAGGGATGGCTTAAAATTTTAAGCATAGTCCAAACTCCGCATTGTCACTTGGGTCCTTGGGAGTGAGCAGGCCAAGGGCTCAGGTTTGGTTTGCTGCCCTCTGCTTCACCTGGGCCCAGCTGTGCAGATCTGAGGAAGAAGGCATTCTCAAACTCTACCAACAGCCGTTTTGAGGACCCAAGCAAGGGTACTTGTCTCCCATGTGTCCTCCTTTCCTTTCTCTTTCGACTGTGCCTACCAGCTGCTCTCAACTACCCTTGGATTCCCAGGAAGTCCTTTGGAGAGGGTTTCTCTCCTCCCTTGGACTGAGGAAGGGCACCAGCCTCCTCCATTGGGGCCTCCAGTGTCCCTGTGTCCAGAGATGCCTGTTTCTCGGCGGCATGGATGTTTCCGAGCAGGAGCCTCTAAGACCCAGCAGCACACAGACCTGCGAGTTACACACACAGGACAATGCCCTCCTGCTGGGGAGCGAGTGAGGGGAACCCCAGAAATTGAGTTTGCCCATTGGGTCACAGGGAGGAATGCAAGGGCTCAAGAGGGACACAGCTCTGGGGAAAATGTCCAGGAGGCGAATTAGAAAGGAGAGTCTGGCCAAGGCTTCTTCCAGGCCTGGGATGTGCCCTGAAACAGCAGCACCCAGAACTCTCTGGCCACTGAGATGGGCCGGGCTCCATGAGCAGGGGTCAGGCAGGGTGGGGTCCCAGGAGGTCAAGGCTGCCGAGCAATCCCGGAAGTTGTGGGCCCAGCTGCCATGAAGCAAACCGTGGGTGCCCTGTGCCAGGGGCCCCCACCCCAGGCCCATTTCTGGTCTGTCCCTCTGCAAAGAGGACACACCCTGCCCTACAGTCGCACCCACGCCTCCTCCCCCACCCCACCCACCTCCTTCCACTGAGCTGGGCCGGAAGGGCAGGTGTGGATTGGATGTGGGTGTGAGAACTCGGAATCATACTCCATAGAATCATGTGGTAGGACCTCCGAATTTTGCCACTAACTTGGTAAGAAAAGTGAGGCAAATCACTATGCTGGATGCAGTGAGCAGTCTGAGAAGGGCAGGCTGGGCTCTCCCTCTGTCCCCAGGAGGGGCCTTCTGGAGCCTGGCTGTCTGCCTGCCACCAGTCAGCGCCAGCTCATGCCAAGTGAGGTCTGAATGACAAGCTGGGGCCTGAGCCCCAGGGCACTGTAGTCAAGTGCATGCCCTGGGACCACAACTACGGCACATAGGCTGCTCCACAGCTGGGACCCAAACCCAGGGAGCTCTCCACCCACCCCGCCACCCCCACCAAAGATGGTGGTGGAGGGCAATAGGAACAGCACATGATGGAGTTTGTGGGGGAAGGAGGGAATGACATCTGGACACGTGAGCAGACACTGATGTTAGCCACACCTGCTCAACTGCCCATGTGCCAAGAGATTTGCAGCTTTTCTCTTGGCTCCTCCATGGGCCCCCTTTCCATGCCTCCAGGCTCTGCCCTGGGACCCTCCATTCCTTTTCATAGCCTCCACTCCTTTGCAGAGGTAGGTCTCCCATCCATGCCTCTGCTGAAAAGAGCTGGAACTTGCACAACAGCCAAAGCCTCCCATGTAATGTTGTGCAAAGGGGTTGGAGTTCTTTGGATCTCACTCAAGTGTCAGTGGTGTGGGAGGCCCCGAAGAGCCAGCCTGCAAGACGCTTGCTCATTGATCTTCATTCACACAGAGATTTTACATACTGCTTATTACTGGCAATTTGCAAGGGCCCTGTGGCTGGCCTTGGCCCCAGCCCAGAATTCCCCCATGACAGTGACAGGAGGCAGAAGGGGCAAGAGAAGCTTCTGTTGGCCCAGCTCCTGGGCCAGGTGCAACCTGGGCAGGTGGGATGGAGTCCTGGGTCTTCCACGGTGGAGCAGACAGAGGTGAGCAGGGCAACTCCGTGGGGTGTGCCCTGAGGCCAGCTTCCAGGGCCTCTGGGGCGACCCTCCCCCAGAAACTACCAGCCCATTGCCTTCTGGAAGGGGGTCCTGCCCAGGTCCTGTGCAGATGCGTCTCACATCAAGGACTTCCCCAACTCCTTGTTTACAGGGGAGCTGATGTCAACAGGGTTTTCACAGTGGCCTTTCCAGCAGCCCTTCTTCCACCCCAGTTCAAGTCCTCCTTGTCACCTCTCACCTGTTTCCCCCAAACCCTCCAGACTTGCTGAAACACCGCTGCAAAATTCACCTTGTTAGAGCATCACTCTAACCCTTCAGTAGCTCGCTCTTGCCTACCAAATAAAGCCCACACCCACTGTGCCAGGCAGGGTCCTGCCTGGTCAGACCAGGGCCCCTCGAATGCTAATCCAGCGTGCATAAAGGTCCCCAGATTGCCTCAGCTTCCAAAACGGCATGGGGTGCTCGTCACCTCCCTTATTAGGAGGGACATGTGAATGTGTTTGGAGGGTAAAGTGGGATAGGCACACATTTTGGATTTCTGTGAAGTGATTTGAGGTGATGAGAATTGTGGGGGGTAATTTAAGGGGTATTTTATTTGGAGGTTGATATGTGCATTTGGAGATAATGTGAGGTGTGGGGAAAATCTGAGGGGTGTGTGTTTGTGAAGTGACGTGATGTGTGTGTTTATGGTATGATGTAAACTGTATCTGTAATTACGATGTGGTGAGAGGTGTGTGTATGTTTGGGTGAATTGAGGTGTGTGCATTTGAGGGGTAATTTGAGATGTGTGTTTTGGGGGGTAGTATGAGACACTGTGTATTTGTGGTATAATGTGAGATGTGCACGTGTGTCTGTGGCATGTATGTGTTGTGTTATGATATAGAGTGTGTGTAATGTTAGGCATGTGTTTGTGATTTGAGGTGTGTGTGTTTATAGTATGATGTGAGGTGTGTGTGTATTTGTGGTATGATGTGAAGTGTTTGTGGAATGAAATGAGATGTGCATGTTTGTGATATGTTATGGGTGTGTATGATTTTGGTGTAAGTGATATGAGATGTAGGTGTCTGTGTTGGGAGTTGTGTGTGTGTTTGTGGTATGAGGTATGTGTGTTTGTGGTGTGATTTGAAGTGTGTATGTATTTGTAGTGTAAGTGTGTACTGTGGTATGACATGAGGCACGCATTTATGATGTGATTTGAAGTATATGTGTGTTTGTGGTATGAGGTGAGGTCCGTGTGTGTTTGCAGTGTGCGGGGTGTGTGTATTGTGCAACGTGACGTGTGTGTGCAGTGTGTGGGGTGTGTGCTATGGTATGATGTAAAGTGTGTGTGGTGTGAGAGGTGTGTATTGTGGCATGATGGGAAGCATTTGTGTTTGTGTGTGACGTGAAGAGTGTGTTTGTGGAGTGATGGAAAGTGTGTGTGTGGTATGAGAGGCATGTATTGTGGTGTGACAGGAAGTGTGTGTGTGGTGTGAGCAGTGTGTACTGTGGTATGAGGGGAAGTGTGCATGCGTGTGCGCACGCTATGAGGTGCATGAGCGTGAGTGTGAGCATCCAGGGAGCAATGTGGGTGAGAGGCACATGCAGCATTGGGATGGATGTCGGGACCCCGGAGGTGGCCTTCTGGATAGGCCTCTCCCGCGCCCTCATGTAAAGAGACCCTGTGCCTAGGGAGCCACACTCCCTGGGCCCTCCCTCTGGGCACAGCCCCCTCTGCACAGACCCACCCTGAGCAGCCCTGAGCACAGACCCGCTGTGCCTCAGTGAGGCCTTGCACACTCTGCAGGACACTGCACCGTCCCGGCACTGGCAGCATGGGGCGCACTTCGCCGGGGACCCTGCCCACCCGCCCCAGACCCCAGGAAGACCCCACCACGCCTCTGCCTCCGCGCTCTTGGACTTCTTCCCTCAATCAAGCCCTAGGACGAAGCAGGGGGCAGTTTTATGTCCCCTGTTATCTCCAGAACATTCACGCTGATGTACAGCCTTCTCGTTGGGACAAAGGGGGTCTTGGTAGAGCCACAGGAACCACAGCCAGGGGCTTTCCATGCAGCCGCCTGGTGGGCATGGTTCACAGTGGAAGGCCAGAGCTGGGCAGGCCACTTCCAGCCATGACTGCCTCTCATTCTTCCTCCACTGTTCCTCTCTTGCATTAAAAACCCTCGCCTGCAGGGTTGCTGCTGAGCCCTCTGGAGGGAGTGCGGGGGGAGCCAGGTGGCGCCTGTCTGCGGGGTCTGCGCAGCTTCGACTCTCTATTCTGAGGTTCACTGTTGAGTCCCATCCTAGGCACAGACAAGGAAACCAAGGTTATGCCACGCCCGCCTCCAGAAGAGGTGGCCCACACTCCACCTGCGCCCCTGCTCTGGGCCCTGCCCCCCAGCTGCCAGGCAGGGAACACAACTTCAGAAAACAGCGCCAGCTGATGTTGAAAAGACACCCAATCAGGCCCCCCAGCCATGCCTGCCCCTCACCCAACACCTAAGGGAAGAGGTGCAGGCGCCCTCCCCTCCTGCACAGCCAACAGCCCTCTGTATGGCCCCCACACTGCGCCGCTGGAGCCTGCCTTCCTTGAGTAGTGGGAATCGGAAGGAAGGGCAGGGACCAGGGAGAACAAGGGGAATGGGAGCAATTGAATGATTGGCCCACGCCAGAGCCCCTGCACCCTGCTAAGGCGACCGGGAGGCACTCCCCACCCCCACCCCCTCACTCGCCCTTAAGCTGCAGGGTGCCTGCCATGTCCTGGCGGCTAATCAGACGATTGGAGATTTCATGGATGCATTCTACATCAAACGTCTCAGGCCTGCTGGGTGCCCCGGGCAGAGGGCCACAATGAACAAGGCCGGCCTGCCTTCCGGAGCTCCTGGATTGGGGTGGGGGTGGGGGTGCTAAGCCCTCCGAGGAAGGCTCGCTTATGGGGGGACATTCTGTGCGCAGCCCAAGAGGTTGGGAGGAAAATGAGAGGTGATCGATACTAAAGGGTCAAAGTCCGAGCACCAACCAGGAGTCTGGAAAACAGCAGCGCAAATGCACCGCAAGCTGAAGATTGGTCGGTAAACAAAATGATGAGCTCAGGCTGGGGTGCATTAGCAAAACCGAAACTGCTTGGACGGCACGGGAGGCCCAGTGGCGTCCCCGGGGGTCCCACCCCCTCTCCCGCCCCCGCCCCCGCCCCGGTCGGGACTACCCGTTGACCGCCTGCTGGCCGGAGCTCGAGCGCCTCCTGCTGGCCGCGCTGGCGTAGCTACAGCCGAACATCCCGGCGCGGGCTCCCCGGCAAGACCACCCGCTGCTGGCGCGGTCTTCGGATCAGTCCCCCGAAGGGAACCTAACCCCGACGGCTGGCGGCCTTGGGGGGCCGTCCTGGAGCTGGATTTGGCCCGAGCCCAGGAAGCACTGAATCAGGCCAGCGTTGCTCACGGCGCCCGCCCCCCGCCCGCACAGACTCTGCAGCCCCGCGCGTCCTCGCGGGAGATCCCGCTCCAAGCCGGTTTCGTCGAGGGGGTGGCGGATCACAGTCAGGAGCCTGTCGGGGTCCAGGCCCGGCCGGTGGAAGTGGGGAGGGAGTGGGTGGGGCTTGAGGCGGGGCTGTTCCTGCGCTCTCCCGCCCTCGCCGGCCGGCACCAGCTCACCTCTCGTCCAAGGACATGACAGGCACGCCTGGCGCTGCTGCCACCCGGGATGGCGAGGCCCCGGAGCGCTCCCCGCCCTGCAGTCCGAGCTACGATCTCACGGGCAAGGTGGGTGGGTGCTGCAACCTTCGCTGGGGACTCCCATGGCGGCTCCCAGAGACTCCCCTCCCCACCCCCTTTTCCCTGAGACCCCTGCCCTCCCAGGCCCAAGCCCCTATCTGGTTGTGTCTGCACTGGACACAGCCCTTAGTCCCAAGAAAACAGGGTCTCCCAGAATAGGGAGGGAAGGTCGAGAGACAGCCCCTGGGCCCATCCCAAGCTCTAGAGATCTGGCCTGAATTGGGGAGGAAGGTGGGAAGTTCTGACTCCCCACCCCACGGACTCCAACCCAATTTTCTTCTGCCACTCTCTGGCTAATATGAGCCCCCTGGAGCCCTGTGCCACTCGGTAGTGGTCAAATGCACAACCTTCCTGGGACAGGCACCTGAGGTGCTAGGACAGGGGACTGTTGGAGACTCAGGGAGGATGCTCCCTGGCGGTGGGGCAGCTCGCAGCTAACGCGTTTTTCCAAGCTAACCTCTCAGCTGGGTCCTGGCATCCCGTTTCAAGGCCTTGGCCTGAAATCCCCCAGATCTCCAGCCTCTCTAAGTCCGTCCCCTTCCCTTCCCATCCCCTCTAGCCGCTGCCTCTCACCTTCCTCCTCAATAAGACAAGCCTCTCCTTCCAGGAGGATGCAGGCCCACCTGGTAATTTTTAAAACCTGAGAAAAACCATCCTCACCTGGGGAGGGGGTCTGTAAGTCAGCTCGCTGGGGCTGTTCCTCTGCAGGTTTCCCAGTACCCAGGCAGGCGGGCATGGCGGTGGACATCAGTCTGTCTTGTCACCATCTGTGCCTTGGACAAGCACATATCAGGAACTCTGAGAGGCAGAGAGGGCCAGAAGTGTCTGCTGTCCTGACCATTTCCTATCCAGGGTTAGGGATAGATGAGGGAGGGGGCTGCCTGCCTCCGTCTGTGCCTTTCTTGCTGGGGACCCCACCCCCCACCTCCACCCCAGTGTTTCAGGGGAAGCCACTCTGCATATCAGCCGTCCAGAGCCGTTGAGATAGGCGTCCTGTGTGGGCGAGTGGCAGGAAATGGGCCCCCGCTCCCTGGGGGGTGGGGGGTGTTGGTGGCCAGCCCCCAGACTAGTGGGGACCTCCTGACCTCTTTGCTGATGGGCCAGCTGGGCTGTTTGCCTAGGAGCTGGCCGGGCTGGGCAGCTGTTTGTGTTCGGTGAATTGCCTGGCTGGCTGGCATCCTTTGCTCAAGACAGCTGTGATCTGTAAAGTACACAGGAGTTTGATCTCCCTCCCACCTTCCCCCTCAGGGGCTGGCACCCAGGAGCCAGGGAGGAGTGCAAACTCCAGAGCACTCCCCACCCCGCCATCTGTCCCCTGGGCCAAGCGGTGTCTGCAGAAGAGTTAGCCCTCAGCTCCACCAGCCTGCATTTCCCAGTCCCAGGCTTGACACCAGGGCCTGAGTCTAGGACAGGCTGGGGGGGTGGGAAGCCTGGTTGGAGCTCCCCAGGCCAGACTAGAGGGGACAGAAAGTGTGCCGTGCCAACATGACCAGGTTGGCCAACAATGGCCTCAAAGGAATGTGACCACTCCCTGCTACCCTGAAGAAAACTATCCCCAAATGATACTTCAGCCATTTAGAAGCCAGGATCCCAGACTGCATTCACCCACCGTCTGCTTGACACCCTACCCCCACCCCCACCCCTGCCACTGCCAAATTTAGCTAATCCCAGTGCCCCATGCCCACAGCAGGAAGGCCTTTGAGCTCCTTTGTCAAAGTCTAAACCTCAAAAATAAAGAGTAGCCCCTTCTCAAATCATTAAGCTGTGTAACCAGCCAGTTGGGAAGATTCCAGCATTGGGTCTAGACCCCTGTTCTCCAAAGTTAAGGAATAACTGGGCAAAGCCTCCTCCCCACCACTCGTGAGTACCCGCCCCCCCACCAAAGGAGCTGAGCAGAGGCTGGCCAGACAACAAAGAGGCCACCACACACACACACACTCCTTCCCTGGAGCTCCAGCACTCACATACAATGACTTGGGGATGCCACTTTGCAGCCACTGGTCCTATTTGAGAGGCTTCTGCAGAAAGAACTTCAGACTAAATATCTCCCTGCTTCAATATAAATTTCAACCCCCCATAATTCATGCAGTGCCCCCCCTTTTTTGATCAGGGAAATGGATAAAACTGTTACTTTATTTTTTTTTTGAAATAGCTTTATTGAGATGTAAACATACTATGTGATTCATGCTAATTTAAAGTGTACAGTACAGTGGTTTTTTAGTATATTCAGAGTTGCACAACCATCATTATAATCAATTTTAGAACATTTTCATCACCCATTAACTTAGGCAAACACTAGTTTATGCTCTGTCTATAGATTTGCCTATTCTAAACATTTGCTATAAGTGAATTCATACAGTATGTGGTATTTTATGACTGCCTTCTTCCAATTAGCATGATTATTTTCAAGATTCATTCATGTATGTTGCCTTTTATTGTCAAATAATATTCCATTGTTTTCTGGTTTGCTAATGCTGCCAGAATGCAAAATACCAGAGATGGATTGGCTTTTATAAAGGGGGCTTATGTGGTTACAAAGTCACATTCTTAAGGCTATAAAGTGTCCAAGGTAAGGCATCAACACAGGGTACCTTCACCGAAGGATGGCCAACGGCATCTGAAAACCTCTGTTAGCTGGGAAGGCACATGGCTGGCATCTGCTCCAACTGGTTTCAAAATGGCTTTCTCCCAGGACGTTCCTCTCTAGGCTGCAGCTTCTCTCAAAAATGTCATTCCCAGTTGCTCTGAGTCCCTCTGTCTGTGAATTCCTTTATAGATTCCAGTGATCCAATTAACACCCACCCTGAATGGGCGGGGTAACACCTCCATGGAAATTATCCAATCAAACCTTTCACTCACAGTTGATTGAGTCACATCTCCATGGAAACACTCAAAGGATTCCAGTCTAAGCAACACCAATAATGTCTGCCCACACAAGACTGCATCAAAGAACATGGCATTTTGGGGGACATAATACATCCAAACTGTATGCAGCCCTTTTATAAGCATCAAATGTTATTAGCAACTTCCACATAGATGTTGTGACGAAAAAAACCCAAACGATAGTTTGCAAAGGAGAGTGTCCCGCCCCCACCCGATCCTGACACTCCGCCTGGGTGGGAATCCCTGTCCCAGAGAGCCGCACTTCCCTTTCCCAGCAGCCCAGCCCCACCCACGTGGGAACACGCACATACACAGTGGGAAGAAATCCCTGCAGGCAGTGGGTAGGTGTGGCCAGACTCTAGACCATGCGATGTGGTGGTTCTCTTGGGTCACCAAGCACATCTGGGGACCTGTAAGTGCCGAGACCTCGACTCAGGCCTCCAGGAAACCGGAAATGGACAGGAGGTAAGAGGGAGCAAGCGCGAGGTGAGCGGAGCCAAGCGGCGTGGAGAGGAGAGGCAGGGTGAGGCAGTGGCAGGTTTTCGAAGCAGGGACCCCTCTGTGCCAGCAGCGTCCTTCCCCCTCTGACTCTCCTCCAGGGCCTCTCTCACTGGAAGTACAGAGGCTCCCCCCACTCCCCATTAACTTCCTCTGCCCCCATCTCCTAGGTGATGCTTCTGGGAGACTCAGGCGTCGGCAAAACCTGTTTCCTGATCCAATTCAAAGACGGGGCCTTCCTGTCCGGGACCTTCCTGGCCACCGTCGGCATAGACTTCAGGGTGAGGTGGCTGCAGGCTCCTCCTCCCAGCGGTGAGGGGTGCTGCCCTCTCCTCGCCCACCTTGGCTCCTGAGGACCCCTGTGGCTCTCTGCCTGCAGGGTACCAGGGGTGCACTCCTGGGGATCATGAGGGGGCCAGATTACAGAGGTCTGGGCTCCTTGCCCACCTAAGGATATGAGGACTAAGAGATGGAGTCTTCCCGGGGGGGAAGTACTGCTCCACTCCTGGCCCTCAGTGCCCCTTGCTCATGGAGCTGGGCCCTGTTGGCAAGACCTCAAAGATCAGCCAGTCGTTCTTGAGTTCCCAGGAAGCACAGCTCTGCGTGAGGTCTGAGAGCTGGCCTGGCCACGTGGGGAGAGAACAGCTTGTCAGAGCCCCTCCCCTCCCCCTGATGAATCCATTTTTGCAAATCTGCACAGGGCTACTCAGCACGGCACACCCAAAGGGTCCAGGAGGGTAAAGGTCTAATCCTGGCACGGGGGGACCACACAAAGGCCCTGGTGCCTCCCTCTGAGGACAAGAGGAGCTGAAGCTTCTTATAGGCGAACAAGACGGGCAGCTGGAGGAAAGGTGACCCTGCAGATCCTAGCCTCTGAGCTCCCCCAGATGCTGGCGGCTGCCTCCTTCTGAGGACTTGGTTGCAGTGATGGAGCTGAGCTCGGAGACAGGCGGATGGAAGTATGCAAGGGTCAAGCCCCATGCTGCTGGCAGAGCCCTGGGGAGAGCCCGGCAGGCTCCCGGGCTCCCGTGGGCCTGCCCTATGGTGAGAAGAGCAGACAGAGTCCCCTGAAGAGAGGACTCTCAAGTGGAGGTGCCTGGGAACAGGGTCTCTGCTGCCCTGGTGGGATCACTTGGCTGGAGACGTCACCAGGGCTCCCTGCAATCCCTCTAGCTGTGGAGAGGGACCAGGACAGGATGCTCGCTGGCAAGGTACCCACAGAACTCAGGAGCCAAGCGGCCCTCTGCCCTCCCCACCCACCTCTCACTCAGCCCTTCTCTCTTTCAGAACAAGGTGGTGACCGTGGATGGTGTCAAGGTGAAGCTGCAGGTGAGAACAGAGCCAGAGAATGGGGAGGGAGGGTGGAGGAACCTGTCCTTGTCCTTCACCCTGAACTACAAGAAGACTGCAACCTGGCCCGCAGACTGGGGTAATTTCCTGTGGGGCCCAGGAGAGGAAACGGCTTTTGTTTGTCTGATGTGTGCAGAAAAAAGCAGTTCCCAGGTACCATCTCTTCTCTCAAAGGCAGCTCAGAAGGCCTTCAGGCCAGCTTAGCCTCCCTCCATCTCCTCCCCAGTGTCCTGGGCCTCATCTGCTCCAGGAGGTTGGACACCCCCAACCTCTGGGCAGGGGAGGAGGCAGCACTGAATGAGCTTGAGAACTCCAGTGAATTACCCATTTCTAGATCATCAGGTGCTCAGAAGCCCATGAGAGCCTAAAGAATGAAACCGTCCCACCTTCCCACATGCAACTCTCATACCACAGCGTGGGTTTCCTCTACCCGGTACAGCCCCTCCACCCTGCCTCCTTCTGAACATCTTTCCATCCCTTTCCAGATCTGGGACACTGCAGGACAGGAGCGATTCCGCAGTGTCACCCATGCTTATTACCGAGATGCCCAGGGTAAGTGCCTCATCACTCTAGCCCCTTCCACCAGCCCCTTTGTAGCATCCATGCTTCTGCCCCACATCCCCTCTTTGCTTTCTCTCTCTCTCCCTCTCCAGCCTTGCTCCTGCTGTATGATATCACCAACAGATCTTCCTTTGACAACATCCGGGTAGGTCCTCCCTTCCCCTGGCCCCCCACCCACCACTCCTAAGCAGACAAGGCAGGGCCAAGGCAGGCCAGGATTGCTTCCTGCCTTGTGGAAATGGGTGGAGCATGGAAGACCTCTCTCTTCTAAAAAAACACCTGTCTGGTGACTCAGAAGTAAATGCTACTGCTGGGTGTTTGATTGGCAGATGGGCATGGAGACCAAGCCAGCTGTTGTGCCACTGGGCCACCTGCAGGGCCCGGACTGCAATTCTTGAGTGTGATTCACATGAAAGTATTCTGAAAGTCCCCGGCTCCACCCTAGACAATTACCCACAGAGACTAGGGGGAGAGCCCAACCAGAAAAACACACACCGACATCCAGCCCCAGTTGCAAGGAAGTGACTTGGGCAGGCCAAGTGGCTATGTCCTCACAACCACACCATTAGAGAGTAGAGACAATAATTCAGTAAATACAAGCAGCTCTCCTGTGCACAGTGCTGCATAGGTTACACATGCTCCCTAACTTCTAGGAGCTGATAAGTCAACCGAGGGAGCCAGACACATAGATACGAAACAGCTTGTAAAATGAACAGCAAATCCATGGCACACATGCCACCACCTCCAATCCCATGCTCGCAGCAGACATCACTAATCAATCACAGTACTTTCGATCACTGAGCCCTTACATGGCCTTAGAATCCTCAGTGGGCACTCACTGATCACTGCTGACTGATGCATGAGATAATACCTCCAAGCCATCCCCTAGAACTGAGTTTGCACTGCATGGGATTTGGTGGGGAAGGCCACCCAGGGTAGGGGGTAAGATTTGAGCTGTGCCTTGAAGGTGAGGCTAAGAATAGGGCTGGGAGGCTGAATTCAGACCTGGATGAGAGATTGCACAGGGCATCGTGTCCAGGGACCAGTGAGTGGGCAGAAGAAGGAAAGGCGAGAGGGAAGAGGAGAATGGCCTGGTCCTCGGTCTGACCTGGGCTCAGCTCACCCTCTCCCACAGGCCTGGCTCACTGAGATCCATGAGTATGCCCAGAGGGATGTGGTGATCATGTTGCTGGGCAACAAGGTGAGTGGCTCATGGCAGGGTCTACCCACTACCACGCCTCCTCTCCTGCCATCAACTCCCCACAGCCACCCAAGAATGTTACCTGAACCTCCATTAGCAAAGAACCCTTTCCGGTCTCCAGTTCAGAAGTCAGACCCATCCAGTGGCTTCAGCCCATCCTGTCTGTTGTCTTAAAGCTTTGGAAATGGCCACTCCCAGAGAAAGCCCAAACTGCTGCCTGAGAGGGTTGCCCAGCTGCTCAGACCCCATTAGATCATAGTGAGTAGGAACAAGGGCCAGGGCAGAGACTGGAAGTTAACCCAAACTACTGACACCCCTCAGATGCTGGGCCCCACACCCTTTGCCAAGGAGAGTCACCCACCTCCCCAGGCTGGGGGAGAGAGCCCAAGGGTGGGAGCTAGGTGACCCAGCCCGAACAAACAGAACCCTGGCCCCACGCCAATCACACCCACCCACCCAGACTCTGCAGCTGCCGCTTCTCAATCCCACAGGCCACCAGCAGGGGGCGGGCAGTGGCCACTCCTGGGGCAAAAGATGGGCTAGCTGGGGGCAAGGCTTCCTGTCCCCTAGTGACCCATATGGCTTGACAGGCGGATGTGAACAGTGAAAGGGCGATCCATTCAGAGGATGGAGAAACACT
The DNA here is from genome assembly GCA_004027775.1 of Bradypus variegatus. Taxonomy (NCBI): domain Eukaryota; kingdom Metazoa; phylum Chordata; class Mammalia; order Pilosa; family Bradypodidae; genus Bradypus; species Bradypus variegatus. Next base: position 9,150 of record PVKY010002195.1, on the reverse strand, counting down.
GGCCAGGGTGAGTGACAGCCCGTGGGGCAGGGTGAGGGCCGAGGGCAGTGAGTGGCCGTGGGCCCTGAGGATGCTCTCTCCCTGGCAGGAGTACGGAGTTCCCTTCATGGAGACCAGCGCCAAGACGGGCATGAATGTGGAGTTAGCCTTTCTGGCCATTGCCAAGTGAGCAGGGATGGGAACCAGGCAGGCAGAGTGGCACCATCTGGGAACCCAGCAGGCCTGGACCCTGGCTTTCCAAGGTCCTCTCCTCCGGGCTCTGGGAGTTGGGAGGGCACTGAGCCCCTCACTCCCAGCCCAGACCACCGCTTCTTCCTCTTCAAGGGAGCTGAAGCACCGGGCCAGGCGGCAGGCCGATGAGCCCAGCTTCCAGATCCGGGACTATGTGGAGTCCCAGAAGAAACGGCCCAGCTGCTGCTCCTTCGTGTGAATCCCAAGGGCTGGGAAGAGGCTCCAGAGGCCCAGGAGAATCAACCAACTTCCCAAACCCAATGTATTCCTGAGCAGCTGAGCCAGGGAGAAAACCCAGGGACCCAGTGCCCAGCCCCTACCCCAGAGGGAGCTGTACCCTACTCCTTCTCTATTTACTGTAGCTTCCCTGCATCCTGGGGGAGGGTAAAATATTTATATTTCGCTTTAATGATATACTATTTAATACAAAAAAGGCTCCCCGGGGTGCCCAGAAGACCGAGGTAGTGACAATCCAGAACTAGGACTTCTTAGGCAATTGGGGCTGCCTCGAGGCCACGACAAGGGTGGCATTGCTCCAACCCAGCACCAGGGGGCACTGATGCACTTCTGCCCAGAACCCTGAAGTACAAGGGCAGGTAGGGACCTGTTACCACCCTCTGTTCAACTGGAGCAGTACTGAGCAAAGTTCCCAGCTTTCACGTCCTCCAGCTCCCTAGGGAATAATTTCCCCCAATAAGATGTGCAAGGAGCTAGACCAAAGCCTCAGGGAAGCTAAGAGAAGTGGAGATTGGGAAGGGGCTCAGTTCTTCAGAGGGGAAGAAAGGAGGAGCAGGGACTAGGGTCTGTCTGGCTACCTTCTGGCCTTACTGAAACCTCCCTCCCAGAGGCAGACCCCTTTCCCTCCTGGATACAAGTACATTGGGGCACTCAGATCCCAGATCTTATCTACCAAATCCCCGGTTTTATCTACCCAAAATCCCTTCCCGAATCCTGGGTCTCATCTATCCCAAATCCCTCCCCAATCGCCCTGGTCTTATCTACCTTTCTACCTATGCCCCTAGACATCGGTAGAACTAGGGAAAGGTTTTTCTTGTCCGAAACCCTTGGCAGGCATGCAGCTGTAGTACTTCTGCTGGATTAAGAGCCAGATAAAGAGAAACCCCTGGCTCCTGCAGCAGGTGGGAGACAAAACCAAATGAACCACTCCTCATGTGTAGCCTCCCAAACCCAAGCTCTGGCTTTTCCCTGATCACCCAAGGCCCTTTTCTTAACTTCTCTGACAGACCCTAGGGTCAAATAAACCACTCTATCTCCCGTCCTCCTGAGTCAATTTGGGAATGGGAGAGCCAGTGCAATGTGTGTGAAACAAGTTCATGTGGGTCAGTGTGAGGTGAGGACAAGGTCACAGGTCTCCCTGAACCCTGGGGTTGGGAGTGGACAGGAGATATGCAAGGCATGTCCCAGAAGCACCTTTACCCCGGCTCCCCAGCCCGGGGATACTTGAGAAAGAGGTAGACACTGCACATTTCTGAGGCTGCTGCATTTGCTTTCAAGGCAGAATCTTGCCGGCAGAGCGGAGTCAGCAGCTCTGCCTTGGGCCTGATAAGGAAACTCTTTGGCCTCTCCCAGCGGGAGCAGGGAGGAGCCTGATCGTGCCAGTCTCTCCTGGGACCCAAGGCAGGTCAAAGGCCACCCGTCACATAGGCTGCTCTGGGCCTGTAGCATTTGTAATTTTGGGAAGGTACCACGCGTCTGCTGCTGTTTTGACGCACACTGGGAGGGGGTTCATATTGAAGGGAATGAGCCAAACTCATTCAATCTTCATCCTTCAGTCTCTCCAACTGGTCACCTCACCCCTAATAGAGTGCACCCCAGCCTCTGATGGCCCCTCATCTGCCATAAGGCAGCCGGAAGAAGGCTTCTCTTATACGTGCCGCATCGTTTTCCTTCCTCTGTTGAAAAAAATCTGGTGTCCTTTTCCCGCGGACTGTATCAGAGGTGGGATACCTGACTGTCCTGCCTCCCCCCACCCCAGCTGCCGCGCCTAACGCCGATGCCAACGGCCACGCCATCACCCTTGTTGTCGTCTTCAGTGGGCTCCCCGCGAAGCCTCGGCTCTCTGCAAAGCCCTCACACCTTCCCAGCAGGGATCAAACTCTGGACCCCAATAAGCGGGCCCTGGGACAGCAGAAATGGACTCCACAAACGGGGAAAATATCGTTATTCAAACAACTTTATTAGGTCAGAGATGGTCCTGTGTCTTATTCACGACCCCGCTGGGAACTCGCTGACCCGGAGCTGCAGCGGTTTCCACGGCAACAATCTTTTACCCCTCAACTCAGGATCTGGGCCATTAAAACCTTAGGGTCCTTTGCCGAGGGCTGGGTGTTCTCAATCCCCTCCACGGGTGGGGGAAACCAGAACGGAGCCCGCGGGCCCCTCCGCCCAGTACCAGGAACTGACCCCAGCCCCGCCCCTCCCGCCTCGACACTGGCCACTCAGTAACAAACACTTCCACTTCCTGAGTCCTCTTTCTTCGCCCGCCGCGGGGCGCCACGCCGAGCACAGGCCCCGCCCCCGCGCGTTCCGATTGGCCTACGACGTTCACCAGGCCACAGCGCCCCCTTCCCGTGGGCCCTGATTGGCCCGCGGCGGCCCACACCCTCGGCGCGGCCTCGCCCCCGGGGTAAGGGGCTGGCGGGATTCTGGAACGCTCAGTCGCCGCGCGCGGCGGGGATTGGTGTGCGCGCTTCTCCTCCGGCTTGTCTCAGTCGGCGGCCGCCGCTCCTGGGACACCTGCTCTATCTGCCGGGCGCGCGGCGCGGGGATTCTCTGCCGCGCTCCCTCCCGCCTCCCGGCCTCGCAAGGCCCTGAAGGGCTGGGTCGGCCCGGCTCCGACCCCCGACGGACCCCGCGTCGCGTCGCGCTGCTGAGCCATCGCAGGGCGAGATGAGCGCGGACGCGGTTGACGGGGCGCCCCTGCCCCGGCTCTGCTGCCTGGAGAAGGGTCCGAACGGCTACGGCTTCCACCTGCATGGGGAGAAGGGCAAGGCGGGCCAGTTCATCCGGCTGGTGGAGCCCGGCTCGCCGGCGGAGAAGGCGGGGTTGCGGGCCGGGGACCGGCTGGTGGGGGTGAACGGCGAGAACGTGGAGAACGAGACCCACCAGCAGGTGGTGAGCCGCATCCGCGCCGCGCTCAACTCCGTGCGCCTGCTGGTGGTGGACCCCGAGACGGACGAGCAGCTGCAGAAGCTGGGCGTCCAGGTCCGGGAGGAGCTGCTGCGCGCCCAGGATGGGCCCGCGCAGGCCGAGTCCCCGGCCGACGCCGAGGCGCAGGGGGCTGGCGACGAAAATGAGCCGCGCAAGGCCGAGAAGAGCCACCCCGAGCGGGTGAGTGCGGGGCCCGGGCCGGGGGTGAAGCTGGGGGGCGGGAGGATAGGCAGGGACCCAGGCGTCCGGCACGTCCAGCCCCAAGCCCACTGTTGTCTTTTTGAAACTCGGGCGGCGAGGGGGAGGCCGCTTCCGCCCACCGACCTTGCGCATCCCCAGTTCCTAGGCCGGCTTAGGGGCAGCGTCCCACGACAACATCCCCCTCCCCACATCTCCTGGGCCCTTGAGCACCTTGGCCGCCTGCACCTCCTTTCCTTTGGCCTTCGGATTGGGGAGGGGGCAGGGCGACGCCGGGGAGTCCAGTCCCTTTGCCTCGGCTCAGTTGGTGGCGTTTTCTCCCGCTCCTCAGAACCCTCCAATTAGTTGTATATGCTGAGGAGGGGGCCCTCCCTCGGCTATCGCAGTCATCAGTTACCCCGCCGCCCCAGCTTCCTCCTCGGCCCCTGTAGGTTGTAACTGAAGCTGAAGTAACAGTGAGCGTGGTCCCGACTTCAAAAAGCTAGAAGAAAAACAATCTCCTTTCCTTGCGGAGGCACAGCCCCGGGGCTGGAAGAAGAGGGATCGCAGGGCGGGCTGGGGTGTTGGCCGTTAACTTCAGCCCCCCTGGACTTCATCCCTCTCCTGCAGACCTGTGTAACTTCTGGGGGAGAGGCAGCCGCGCGGTCTCAGGGCGGTGTGTGGGGGTGGAGTACGGGGAGGAGGTGCAGAGGCGTCCGGGGGTGGTGGCTCTGCTACCCAGGAGAATTTATGATCCTCAGGAATGTGAAGAGTAAGCGTTAGTTTGTGTCAGGGCGCGGGAAGGAGGACTTTGGAGGAGAAAGATGGCTGGTGGGAGGGGGTGGCGGTCGGATGTACCCTGCCTTAGGCAGGTGGGCTTCCCCTGGCATCTCCCACCGCACTCCTGTCCCTGACCAACAAACTGGTTGGTTGCTTTTTGCCCCTGTTTGGTGTTGCCCCATAGGAGATCCCAGTTTGGATCAGCTGCCGGAGAGGCAGCTGGCAAAACAGGCAGTTGTTGTTCTGAGCCTCCAGTCCCCAGGGAGGGGAGCCGGGAGACCTGGGGTGCAGACAGTGAGGTGCAGGCCTGGGCTCTCCCGGGGCTTGAGGAGCTTGCACAGCTCTCCCTGGTGGCAGCGTGTAGCAGGGGTGCTGGCATTGCCAGCTGGAGCCTCCTTGGACAGGGGAAGGGCACAGTTCAGTTCTGAAGTAGAAGGTGGAGCCCCAGAGGACCAACTGGTTTAGTGGAAGTGAAGGAAGTGAGATCACCAGGAGTCCTGTCCAGCCGGAGCCGGGTGCCGGGAATGCCAAGGCCGCCAGGCTCCCACTTCCTGCCGGTGCCAAGCTGGCATTGGCAAGTGGTGAGGGAGGGGCCGGAGCACCCCAGCCAGGGATTGACACCAGGGATTAGAACCGATGACCTCTGGTTCCAGGCAGGAAGCCTGTTTGAACTTTGTACTAAGTGCATCGATTTGCCTTTTTTTGTTGTTGTTTTGAACTTTGGCACCCACACAACCTCTCCCCCACCCTTCAAGTTGCGGTTGTGTTCAGCTCCTCCCTTTGCCCTTTTGGTTCAGCTACTGGGTGCAGTGCCCCAGGGCTTGGGAGGGAGCTGGGGAACATGGGAGGAGAGCTTGGAGGCTGGAGACTTGGTGTGACACCTTTGCTCCCTGCCATCTGAAAACACTTGGGCCTCCTGCTCTTGGGGCTGTTCTCTGGGGGAGCACAGACTTGGATTCCCCAGGTGTTGCTGTGCCACATGGGCCACCTACACCTGTTGGCTCTTTGCTAGGTTAAGAGAAGGGAGCAGAACCACCTCCAGTGAGTTCTAAGGAAACCATCACCAGTCCTCTTGGGGTTTCAGGTCAACAAGCACAGGGCCCCCCTGAGCCTTGATTTTCCCATCTGTGAAATGGGGGTGCTGCAGAATCTCACAAATAATGGGAGGTACTTGAGTTCCTACTAGGTGCTTAGCTGAACTCCTTTAGGCCCCACACTCAAATCCCAGAACTGTGCAGCTGACTCCTTCCACCTTATTTATGGCCAATCAGGCCTGCCCAATCCCTCTTGTAGAAAATTCCCATAATCTGGTGTGCTAAAGGGTCAGGCAACCCACCCTGTTTTGCAAAAAAGTATTGTGAATAAGCATTGTAAGAGCTATTTTTTTTTCTAAAAGGCATTCCTTTCCTACATAGAACTTCAAATTGACTTTTGCTATTAGTTTTAGCCTGAATTTGTTTGCAAAGTAGGGGCTGTTACGTTATCTTGGTTCTCAAGCGAAAAAAGTTTTAAGTTGAAAAGTGTCCTTTGGAGTGTGGCTTGAATGAGTGGCATCTGGCTGGAGAGACCAGCCTGGGTCAGGAACAGTGCAGGAGGTGAGAGGTGCCACCTTCCAGTCCCTTCTTTGGCTGCCTATGTCATTTGCTGACCTTGCTGGTCAGTCTAGGCCCCAGGAGGTGGAGGTAGCCCGAGCTGTGCTCACCCCACCCCATGGGAGGGGCAGCCACCTGGTACTCCCCTGCTGAAAGCCTCCCCACCCACCCAGTTCACCCCAGGTCACAGGATACCACAGCTTGGCCTCTAAAGCAGCAGCTGCCCAGGCCTGAGCCCACTCAGCTGTACTCGCTGGACCACCTGGAGGCAAGCCACTTAACCTCTCCAGACTCCCATTTCCTCTTCCGTAAATTGGGGTGATAGCAGCTCCCTCCTGGGGTTACCAGGATTAAATGAGGATGTGTATGTATTTATAAAGCAAGCAACTCAGTAAACATTGAATTAGTAAGCATTTCACAACGATTATTACACGCCCACTCATGGGGCCCTGGATCTGCCTCGGCACGTGCTCAGTCAGTGGCCGCTATGTTTCATAATTATGTTGTTATAATAATTGTTAAACAGTAGCACAATCTGGGAACCTCCTTGCACCACTACCCATCAAGCCACACCAGCAAGGGTCTGAATTTCCTTCAGGCAGGTCATGGTCTCAGCCTCTGAGCCTTCCTGCCAGATATTCCTCAGCCTGGGAACCCTCCCCTTCCCAGCTCCTCCTGCTCTCTGTCCCTGCATCCTTTATGGCTCTGAACACTCTTAATCATCTGTTCATGCCCCTCTCCTCCTCCTCTCCAGGGGAGCCCCAAGGACAACACCGTGGTGACCTGTGTTTACAGCCTCAGTATCTTGCACTGTGCCTGGCACTGGGTAGGGAGGTGCCTGTAGGTGTTTTTGGATTGATGAGTGGATGCATAACAGCTGCCAGGGACCTTTGTCCCCATTCATCTCCATCTACCTGGCCTGTTTGTACCAAGAGCACAAAGACCAGAATTCCAAGTGGAATCCCCCCACCCCCTTTGACTTTTCTTAGAAGGCTAGAAAGCTTGAGAATCTAGCTTTGGGGCTCAACCAGATCAAAATTTGAATCCCAGCTCTGCCACTCACTGGCTCTGGCCCAGCCTGGTTCTTTGTTCCCTGCAAGCGTCAACTTCTGCCTCTCCGAAATGGGGGAACCAACACCTCCCTGCAGGGTTGTTGGGAGGTTGGACAAGATGACATTTGTGTGTGCAAGTGCCCAGCTCGACCATACCTAACCCTAATCCCATAGGCAGGGACAGTGCTGACACCTCAAGTAGCTGGTGGGTAGGCACAGTTAGTTAGCAGACTCTTTCACACTGGCCAGGTTGGAACTTTGGGAGGACAATACAGGGTTTGGACTGCAGGGTGTTTCGATTTGAAATGGATGGGGTGCTTGAGCGTTTGCTTGCTGGTTGCTCTTCTTAAATCAAGAATTTGGGGCCTTTTTCTTCCTGGTTCTTACCTGCAGGTTCCTGTTAGTTTTAAACCACCAATTTTGGAGACATTTCTCTTGGAGACAGAAAGGGGCTTCCCTCCAGGGAATTCAGTGGGGAGCCCTGCTCCCTTTGCCCCAACTTCCCATCCCAGGGGTCCCTGGGAGAATGGGAGAGGGAGGTACTTTGAAACTAGGGGAAGAAGGAGCCCTGCCAACGGCTTGTCTGTTCTGCAGGCCTTTTACAGGAGAAACCAGAAATCAGACCCCACGCACACAGGCTCCTCTGCTTTTGCTGCTCTAAGGTAGTGTCCCCACCGGCAAAGCTTAGGGTATCTCACAGTCATCCAGCCCTGTGCCACAAAGATAGAGATGTACATTTTTTCACTGATTCTCCACAACAGCCTTGCAAATGAGGGCTTTTCTCCATATTGTAAGTTTTGATGTTAAGCATTTAATAAATGATGGCTGCCATTTGCACCTGGTGACGTACTAAGTACTAGACATTTAATCCACTGAGCACCTATGAGGCAGCCCCACCCTCTACACGTGGAGACTGAGGCTCTGTGGGTCTGGTGGCAACTGAGGACTCAGCTGGTGAGCTCGTACACAGGCAAGAAGCCGTCCTGGAACCCAGGTGTCTCTGACCCCAGGGTCTGCGCACCTCTGTTTGGTCACACTGTTGGGTGTTGCTTGTAGACCTGACTCCAGCTGGGGTCTCTGCCCATCACCTTTAGAGCTACAGCAGGGGCCAGCACAGTGGGGTACATTCAGGCTGCTTGACCCCACTCCCTGTCAGGGTGCAAGGAGCTGGGCCCTCCTTTGGGATGGAGTTCCCAGGCCCTCATGTCCCCAGTGGGGCATCCTCTGGGCGCCATTGGGTAAGGCATGTGGGCCCTGATAGAAAGGATCAGCCCTGGAGGGGTGGGCTCATGCCCCCATTCCTTCTCCATGGTGGGCCAGGCCCCTGGCCACCCCTGCTGGCTCTGGGGCTCCATCATAGCACAAAGAAGTACCCCTGGAGGGTGGGCTTGAGTGAAACCTCCCTTCTCTTCAGGGTCGGACAGCCTCCCTGGGACAGAATGACCATGTCCCCAGCCCCCTGGGCAAGGTTCCTGTGTCCTAGAAAAGGACAGGTCGCCTCAGGGACAGTGGTAACACGCAAAGAATACTTGCCTGGGTTCCAATCCTGGCTTCTATCAGCTGTGTGCTCTTGGGCAATTTGCTTGATGGCTTTGAACCTGAGTCCCTCGTCTGTAAGATGGGGGGAGGGTGGGGGCGGCAATAATAACCTTCTTGAAATATAATTATAATTGGGTTTTAATGAGCAGGTATACAGAAAGCACCTAGCACAGTTGACTGGCAAGTTCAATAAATGATAGCTGCAATTTATTATTTTAAAGTTGAGCCCCAATTTCCAAAGTTCCTTGATGGTCCTTGCATAACTTTTGGGAATGCCCACCAGCAGTTAAGTCCAGCAACTTCTGAGAGGAGGAGGGATGGTGGAGAGCCTGCAGGCGGGCAATGGGGTGGTTGGTGTCCAGCCCAGCAGCTGCCCAGGTACCAGGCTGCTCCGTCCCAGCCTTGCCCAGCCCTGGGGAGGCCTGAGCCAAACCCACCCCACTCCCGCTGCACACGTGGGTGTCTCTGGCAGATGTAGGAAGGGGACGCCAGCCAGCGGGAGAACCTGGCCCCAGGCCTGCTGACTGTGGGAGTGTCAGAGGAGCAGTCCCCGCTTTAGCCTGCGTCTCCCTCCTGGTTCCCACCCTACCCAGCTCCAGAAAGGAGCA
>PVKY010002194.1:0-26898 GCA_004027775.1 Bradypus variegatus | reverse complement strand
GTCTTGGGATGGATAAACTTGACTCCACTCTCTCCAAGAGCCCATAGTCTGGTAAAGGTTTTATGTTCTCACTCTTGAGAGCAGCCCTCCTTCCACCACACAATGCCCCAGAGACCACTAAGTTCCAGACTGCCAGGGACTCCACAGGGAGCAGCATGTGGTAAACTTACGTGCAAATACATTCAGAACGTCTGCTTCCCCCATTCTGCTGTGACTGCGTGGCCACACAGGCTGAACCTGCGATGCAGCCACTGAACGCCGAGCGGGGAAAGAGCAGAGGACGTGCTAAGTTTGCAGCAGCATTCTGAAGACCCACAAGGCTGCATGTTCAACCCCATGAAGGCAGAGCAGGACTGGGTTGGAGTTCTCAGGAAGCAAACACAAACCCTGGAGTCACTGCAAACGCCAGCTGACCGCCTGGGAATGCAAAGCTACTCCAGCCCATGGGAGGGCAGGCTCCCCCCAAAGACAGTGTGCGGGGCTCCCACAAGGGATCTCCCAGCAACGCTCTAACTTCTAGAATCTACCGTGAGGAAAAGGGTTCAAACTGTGACAGAAGCTACATCACAGGTGCCCAAGAGAGCCTTATCTGCATCCCAGAAAACCTGAACAGTGTGCATATATCCAGCCGCAACAAAGTAGATAAATATGGCACAAATACTCAACATAGTTACAGCCATTAAAACTATTTTTTTGAGGCCCATGTGAAGATGCAAAAAACATTTACAGGATATTAAATAAATAAAAACTCATAAAATTTTCTGTAAAATACAGAGGGACATATATGGGCACCAAATTATGGGCAAATGGAATTCGGTGACAACTTCTGAATATCACTAAGTATCGTTTGTGTGATTCTAGCTCTGAAGGTTCAGCGGACAAGGTGGAAAGAGTGATTGTGCAATATCCCAGTAGTAAATAAAAGGATAAGATGACATTGCTGCCCCTTCTGCACACATCTGTCATTCTGGCATCACCTTTGATAGGGCCGGCGCTACCTCACCTCAAATCATTTTCCAGGATTCTGTGAGGAGACCAACGACTGCAGGACCACAAATGTTTTATGTGAATAAAAGAAAAAGAATGACACTTTCAATTCTATCTATTTGGGAGTTTCCTCATATAAATGAATCTTAAGAGTCCAAAAATCTAAAAATAAGGCTGGAAACTGCTGCTCTGATTCAAGAGGATGTCTGTTGTGGAATCACAACAAGAAAACTATTGTGGGTAAGTAAAGGAGAAAACCTTTTTCAGCACTAGTATTTGCAAGGGCATACACCATACACTCATAAATCTTCCAAACCAGGGTCCAAGTCTGTGTTCTTTCCTAGAAACACGGAGAGCTGGCACCAGAGGGAGTGTGGGATGATGTTTACCAAAGTTTCTCTTCTGAAGGCATTCCAAACTCTCTCACTTGGTATTTTCCAGTGACCATTTCATTTTTTTTCACATTTTGTTACTTGAATTGCTGTTCCTTCAAGCTAGTTTGAAAAATGAAGTGAGACCCAAGAAAAGGAGAAGAGGGAAGAGAAGGCCAGGGGCTGGGTGGCTGCTGTGCTGGGAATGACAAACGGGGGAGTCCACCGAGACGGGAGAAGAGGATCCGGCCCAGGGAGGCCTGGCCAGATGCAGGGACAATTTGTCAGGCCACACCTGGCCCCAGAGACACTTTTTCTTAAGGTCCTGACTAGTGTCACCCTCAAGAGTGAAAAAGCTTTGAGGCAACACTTGAGAAGAGTGGCAAAGAGATTGCCGCTTCATAAAACCCCTACAAGCCAAGACCCAGAGATCCTCTAACAAACACGTTTCACTCTGTAATTTCATAATTCGCTTTATCTTAACCCATGAGTCACTGATACCTTTAGGGACTGCAGAATGAAACAAGTCCCTCTGGGGCTGCGAATAGGCATAACTCAAGGTCAGAACCAACAAATCCATGTTCAGCAGACATTAGGCTTCTACATTTGACCAACTGTGGTTTTGTAACAGATAAACCAAAAAGCTGAGGGTGTCTGATCACACACATTTATTACAGAAGCTACTGTGTGGTTAAACTGGGGGAAAGGTTTCTTTTCTAGTTGTTTACCTTTTCCTAATGAAATTTCAAATTAAGCTGGCAGCAAGAATTAGCAAATTAGTTTGCCAAGGAAAATCATTTCTTGCTCTTAGCCAAAGAGGCAGCCCTCTATGAAACCATCTATATCCACAGGTAACTAAGTGATCATCATTTGTACTCCACTGGCCTTTGATTCTGCAGCAGGACCCTGGTCATGTATGTATTTCTTCAGAGAGAGTTGGATTTTTGGCAAAAGTACAGTGATTCTGTCAGAGATACAGATATGTCAAGGGCTCATTTTTCCAATGTTCCTGATGGCTGCAGATATTCAGAGATACCCAATGCTGTAATGAAGGATCAGCTCTAGTGCCCTTGAATTCAGATGATCTATATTTGAAAAGATATTTATAGTCTGGAGAAACACGAGCAGTAGGGATTTCACACAAGATTCCTGAGACGATTTCCTGTCTCAGATTTAGCTATGCGAGTGCCCTGCTCCAGGTCACGACTGCCCACTTGTGCAGAAGCAGACACAGACAGGTTGCCCGTCACGCCACAGCTTTGGGGCAGTATTGTTAGGCTGCAGGGGCGGGATTCTCAGGGCTCTGAGCAGCCTTGGGTTGGGCAATTTTGCCAGAGAAATCTGAAAATGGAAGGGAGAGTCTTCACCATCCCAAAGTGGATTCTGTGGGAAGTCCACAGGTCCCACATTTAAAGCAGATCTCTGATCAAATAAGCTTGAGAAACTCTAGGTTACCTAGACTTAAATACGTCTTCTTCCCCCCAGGATTTTTCAGATGCCCCCCAAATCAGTATAAAACATGAATTCGGAGCAGGTGACAGAGCTTGCAAAATTTCACAAACTTACTGGATCCCTTGTATTTTTTTTTCTCTTACAACAACTCAAGTAACCTGGGTTCTACAAGGTGAGCCCAAGGTGAGAAATGTGGGGACAGAGCTCTCAGGCAACCCGGCAGAGCCAAGGGAAGGACAGGAAGCAAAAACACCAGACACAACTCCATCACTATTCACCCCACTCTAGGAGGATGGAGGGAGGAGCCCAGGCGAGCATGAGTGAACTCTGGGAAAGGAACACATCCCAGCCACCTTGCTGCTCCCTCTGGGATGATGAGCAAGGACCAAAGCCACAGCAGCTCCCAGGAACTCCCCAGCACCTGACCCAGTGTTACTCACAGCCCCCTCTGGCTTTCTCTGGGACTTGTACATATTTTCAATGCTAAGTTCAACTAACCATGCAATAATTCATTTGTTAACACCTTTTTCTCCTCCAGTGAACCACGGTTCCTCAGAGGCAGACTCTCCACAGTGAACACATCTCTTCCTCCAGAGCCCGCCAAAGGCAGGACCTTGCCAGAGGAGGCCTTGGGGAACACAAGCTCGTTGGGGTGCCAGCAGCTCACAGCACAGAGTGCTGGAATATTCCCCATTTCATGTTGGTGGAGCACGACAGCAGTAAGGATGGTCAGCTACTGGATGTGTTCACACTGGTGGTTTCTGCTTCCTCGGTTTTGGTGAGTTCATGGGCCCCTCACAAGCAATAAAATGTTACGTAGGTGTTATATGAACATTTCCTCTGGGTTGCTGAGATACATTTGTTTATTTAGAGCATGTGTGTGGCACGTTGGGAGGACGATGGACTTGACCCTGGGACTGGGTTTCACCCTACGTTTCTGAACTTGGGGAGGTTACCTCCTCCTCCCTGAGCCTGAGGACCCTTACCAGCCCATCTCCGATGGCCAGTGGCACTCCACGCAGAGAGAGAGGACCAACGGGCGTCTCGGATGGAGCCCATCACGCAGCGGCTGACACTAGTGTAGCAACGGCGAGAGGAGCGGCAGCTGCCTTTCCTGGTGGGCTCTCGGAGCATCAGGCCCAAGGCGGAATCAACCATCACAACCTCCCTATGAGATCAGCACTAAGGGCAGCCTCCCCTGATAGACGGAACCCTAAAGCTCACCGCGAGGACACCACTCGTAAGGCGGGGATGGGGATTCCCACCCAGCCCTGTGGGACCACCCCTCCACCAGGGGCCCCCCAGACAAGAGCCCTATTCCTTAAAAATGGGGCTTTGTTGGCTGAAGTAACTTCTTCAGGGAGGAGGTAAATGAATGCATTTTTCTTTTTTTTTAATTTATTGTGGTAACAACAATATAACGTAACCTTTTGCATTTTAACCACTTCAAGAATGCAATTCAGCACTGTCAATTACACTGACAATGTTGTGCTACCATCTCCACCACCCATCCCCAACATGTTTCCATCACCCCAAATGGAAGCTCTGTGCCCGGAAAGCATGAACACTCCACCTCCAGCCCCCACCTCTGTCCCTACTTTCCATCTCTGCGAATGTACATCTTCTAGTTATTTCACATCAGTGAGATCACATATTTGCCCTTTTGTGTCTGGCTTATTTTCTTCAACGTAATGGCTTCAGGGTTCACCCAGGTTGTCATGTGTATCATAGCAATTTAATCTTAAAAACCAAACAAAGATGTTTTGTATACTTTCCCGAGAAAAATTTCCAGGGGAGCAGCATCGTTGGTTGGGGGTGGTCAGAGGGGCATAAGTTAAGGGTGACCACCTCCCCAAACTCAAGAGGGGCAGGGACAGAGGGGAAGGAGGCAGGGCTCAGGCAGGGAGATGGTGGGTCTACTGCAGTGAGACGGGCAGCCAGGTGGGGAAGGCCGCAGGCAGGACTCATAGCTGGCATGGCGGAGAGGCCAGTCCTGGCATCTGAGGCCACGGAAGGTCTTTGAATGGGGGCTGTGGTGACAGGAGTAGATGTGCTTCCTCCGGTGCAGAGGGAAGAAAGGAACAAGTTGAGAAACGTCCCACCCCACAGCCAGGCAGAAACAAGGGCTGAGTGAAGAGGCTGTGGAGCCATCAGGGAGAAGGGAAACGAGATGACAGGGCCAGGGATGGAGAGGCGTCGGGGCCAGACGGCCATAGCACCTGCCTCACGGGAACGGCAAGGGACTCTGGTTTCCTCACATGGTGAGAACAGAGGTTGGCCCCCGGGGGAGGTGGTGAGGAGGCAGCGGCTGTTGCCTCTCTGGAGAAATGAAGGAATTATGAGATGGATGATATTTGAGAGAGGTGGAGAAATGATTTTATTTTTTATGACAACAGGGACGAGCTGGGCTTCGTCCCGAGCAGATGCTGGGCGTGGTGAAGCCGCGGCGCCGTCAGCGGTCAGCTGCCTTTCATCTGCCCACCCGGGTCCTGGGTCCTCTCCTCCCAGCTCCCAGCCCTAAACCACCCTGAGCAGCCAAGTCTCACCCCGATCAGTGCCCTTGGCTCAAATCAAAGTAGGCGCAGGTTCTAATAGTGATGATTCTGAGGAAATCCAAAAAGGTGACAAATACTGGAGGTGATAAAAATAACAGAGCTCTCTCAACTTTGGAATGAGGATAAGAAGTCCGCGAGACCCAAGAGCAAACTTCTTTGAGACAGGCGCCTCTCCCACATTCAGTAGAAGCAGAAGCCTGAGGCTTCTCCACACCTGAATCTGGCGACCGTGAGTAGTTTTTCTTGCCAAAGCTGGTCTGGTGTTGTGGCACACTCAGGCACCTGTGTTTGAGGCCTCTGAAGACACAATTTTGGTAATCAGCAAATGTACATACAAGACCCTATTTAATTTCATTCCAGAAAATTTTGAAATTTAAGCCAAGGGAGAACATCTGACTGGATCTAAGATGATACATATGCTCTATTAATAACAGGGTTAAAAATATGCGTTTGAATTACAAATGGCAAAACTTGCTGCAACAAGCCAGTATGTGGCTACGTGAAAATCTTAATGGGCTGGGAAAAAAAGAAAAGCCCGACAAAGCCAACCTGAAAAGGGCTCATGGATACTTTAAGGCTCATTTTTAAATTTACAAATTAAAATATCCCTATTAGGGCAACTATACTTTTTTCTTAATCAGCACTCCTCTCCATTGCTCTCCTGGGCCATATGGTGTCTGTCTGTCTGTCTAATGCATAGCAATTCTTCATGTTTGCTTTGTCAAGTTAGCTTTCTCTGCTGACTCATGGTTTCTGCTCCTTTAAAACGTGGGTTTATTCTTGGCTTCCCGTGCACGGCCCCACTCACTACTCCCCGTTGGGTGAGTACACATCACCCATCGCTTGGTTTCTCTTGACCCCATGGAACACTTCTGGCTTCTCACCAGGCTTACCTGGATCATCAACCAGCATGTGGAATGGCTATTTTGGGTTAGGTGTGTCCCTCTGGTCTAACCAGCTGTGGCTGGAGAAAGAAGATGCAAGCTCCATAAGATATACAAAGGCTGTCCATGGCTGTAATTCCCCTACTACCACTAGACTTCCTGGCAGCCAAAACTATGTTCCCTTACTATTGAAGCCAATTGAGTTCTGTTTGGTCTTTTGGTTTCTTGCAGCCAAATGCATCCTGATAGAGCAAGTAAAGCACGAAATACGGGGCTTGCCACGGTACGTACTCCATAAATACCCAGAGCTGGTGGGACTGCCACTGTTACTCCCCAATGGAGCAGAGCTGGCCTGCCTCCTCACCTCTCCCCTCTGGATCCCAGGTCACACACACTCCCGCCTCTGTCCAGGAGGGCACAGGCTGCAGCTCCAGGGCAGAAGCGGCTGTTTCCCCATCCACGCTGTCTCCCCGAGTTCCTGGGCTTGCTTCCTTCAAGAAGCTTTTCTCTCCAGTGCTCAATCTTGCAGACATGGGAAGTCAAGAAGAGGCTCTTTAAGTGGAACAAAGCTTCCCAGAGATACATGCGCCTCTCCAACCTCCACTGAATGAAGGGCTACTTGGAAATATGTGCTGAGCCCCCAACACTTCTTGTATAAATACATCTCTTTGCAGCAGGAGACATGGCTCTGCACTGTGTTTTGGAGGGATGTTCAGCCCCATCCACAGGCTCCATGAGTATTCGCCACACCCAGGTGGGTGCGAACACCGGGATACCGTGAGGGGCGATGAAAGCACAAGGGCTTTTAAAGTCACCCAGACCCAAGACCACGGCCTAGCCCTGCCTCTAACTGCCTGTATGACTGGGCAAAGTACTTCACGCTGGTCTCAAGTTTCCCCATATAGAAAGTCTCTTCCTCGCAGTATGTGAAAGTGCTGTGAAAATTAAATGTACAGGAAACTTGCTGCAACAAGCCAGCATGTGGCTACCTGAAAATCCTAATGGGCTGGGAAAAAAGAGAAACCTGACAAAGCCAGAACAACCATGAGGTCGATGCCAGAAAAATAGTTAAGGCCCTTCCTGAGGCAATCTCTTGGGGCCTGACACACAACTATTAGTCCAACACTATCCTTTCATCTCAGAGCTTCTCCCTGTCCATCCGCAGTGTACGGAGGTTTGTTTCTGACACTTTCTGGTGACACCTTCCAAACAAGTGAGTTAAGACGCTCAAAAGAATCTATTCCAACCCTTGCCACTTCACAAATTCCCTCCACAATCTATGTTCATTCATTAATTCACTGACTTTTCACTCATCCATTTATGTTAAACATTTAAGTGCCTCCTCAATGTCCTTGCTCTGAGGGTGAGAGTACACAAAGAAGGGAACCAGGGTCTGTCCTTAGGGGCTGACATGAGCAAATGCTTATGGCCCAGCCCAGAGAGGGACAGGAACATGGGATGCCTGGGGACGTGTCTGTTGAGACACCAAGGGATCAAATGATCACCCCTCTCAAGCAGATGATTGTCCCCCTCAAGGAGCTGAAATACAGCTCCCTGCAACTATGTCTACTCCTTATTCTACCCTTTGGATCCAAAGAGAGCAGAAGCCCCTCATCCATGTGTGCTGTTAAGATAGTCGCCTGGATCCCGGGTCATCGTCACCATTTTCTTCTTTCCCTGTTTCCAAGTCATCACACCATCTGGTTGCTCCAATGGGGACAAGCTCCAGGTTTCCAGGGTCCTTCTTAGAGGGACAGGAGCATCCAACTCAGAACATTTCCAGAAAATCTATTGTTGGTGACAGTGAAACCAGCTTTTCTTGAAGGGCCATCTTGAACTTCTGACTCAAACAGAATTTTTAATCAACCTAATCCTTCTCTATCTCACCTGCAGCCAAACAGCTACACCTGTCCTTCGCTTGAGGCATTTCAAGTTGCATGTGCCGAGCTTCATTTTTCTATCCTCTTGAATGGAATCCTTTTAAGATTTGGACCGTTGTTCTAGCTTGTTGAGCCCTTTTTGGATGCCAGTTCTTATAACCCATCGATGACACCTACCATGCCAGGCAATAATTAACACATGTTCCCACCTTGCAAGGGGCCTACCCATGGTCTTTGTGTTTTCATCTGAATCCAGGGGATGTCTACAGGCCAAAATCTGCAACACAGAGGCAGACTGTCTCCAGGAACTGGAGCTGTGGCAGGTGGGACTCACCCAACCAGCATGTCCCCTAACAGCAGGCACTGTCGCGCTCCCTCCTATTACCTGGAACATCAGTCCAATCCCAAAGCTCCCCCTGTGTCTCCTCTTGCCCCCTCCACACCTTTCACAGGAGCTGGGGCCCAACCTGAGGGGCCACACCCTCAGCGCAGCAGCTCTATCCAGAGAAGATACACTCTCAACTTGGAAGCCCCGGCCAGAAAGGCAGGGGGCCTGGCCCAGGTCCCACCCGCCTTTCAGCCAAGCACACGGTGCTGCTCCTGCTAGCTCTCCTGTTCTCGGTGCTTGGAGAAGCTCCAGGGGACATCCCCGGCTTCCGAATGCGAGAGGGCAGGGCCACACGCCTTGGATTCCCTGCTGCATCCTGGCGCTGGGCTGGGCACACTGTGGACGCTCATGGGTGCTAGCGGGTAAGTGAATATCTCCATCCACAGCCTGCTGAGATCTGGGCAGGCACCAATACAGAGCCGAGGTTTGACAAGCACTTAGCAAGATGTGAAGAAGCTCCGACATGACCTGTGCTCACGGGGGCACCGAGGGAGTATTATCAAGGTTCTCCAGGGAAATAGGAGAGACAGGCATGTGTGTGTGTGTAAATATCATGACATCTATTACAGGAATTGGCTCAAGTGATCCGGGGGACTGGGAAGTTCAAGTTCCATAGGGCAGGCCAAAAACTGGGAACTCAGATGAAGGTTTCCATGAATTCCCCAGGAGGAGGAGACTGATGGAAGGAGAGTGAGAAACTCTTCTTTCTTTCTGCTGATATTATTCTTTTAAGGATGAATGAGACTTCTCTCATTGCTAAAGGCAATCTCCTCTCTTGATTATAGATGCAATCAGCCATAGATGGAATCAACTGACTGACTGATGATCTAAATCCACAAAATATCCTCACAGCAACCATCAGGCCAGTGCTTACTTGACAAGCCAAGGCAACACATGACCTTAACCATCAAAGAGGGGAACCTCTCTCCGTGGGTCCCAGTGGAACAGACTCAACAATGGGTCCCCTATTCTCCAAACCAGAATCCATGCCAGGCACTGAAGCTCGGTCTCATGGCTCAGAAATCTTCTTTGATAGATTTCTACCACTCTTATCCCTGTGACATCTGTCTTTCTCAACTGATTTGCAAAGTAATTAGAAACACCTTCTTGATTTTACCATGTGAAATCACTTTCCTGATACTGAATAAGTTAATTTCACTACCCTCTGGGGAAAAGAATTTTATCTTACTCAGAAATTTCGTAGGCATTTGTGTTTCTGGTTAAATAAACAAAGACAGTCTTTGACAGAACGATCTTCACGGAAGGTCTAACTTCATGTAAGATTTGTTTAAAAATAACCAAGGAAGGCTACTGCAACCTCTAACAGACACTACATAAAATTATATTGTTTCTATTTTTAGATCCACTCTCAAAGGCAAAAGGAGGGGTGGGTATTTCTTCTAATGTTAACTACATTGTGTCATTTCATTTTACTTTCCATGGATAAATAGGCTTTCATGTGCTTTCTCTTGCCTAACCGGGGAAGCCACAGAGCATAACCTAGCTATCTTTAAGGTCAATAGATCCTGATTCAAAATATTAAAAAAAAAAACAACTCAAAACTTGTTTTTGTAAAGTCTCATAATACAGCAGAACAAAACAGAGAACCCAAGAAGACATCATCGAAGACAGACAGCCGTGAGACTCCTTGTGATGTTGGCCATTACCCAAAATGACAGGGAAGACGCACGCAGGAGGTGGCACATGGGACTATCTCTGTGGCTTGCAGGTGTTTCAAGTTCATGGGGCTCCAGATTCCTGCGAGGCTCCCAGAGACTTCCATTGGGGTCTGATTTTTCCACCGAATCAACAGGGCACTGGGCAAATTTTACTCTGGACTCTCAATGCACAAAGATGAGCAGCTGGAGGGCAGGGGCAGAGAGGTTGGACCCTCCCTGGGATGCTTCTGTAGAGCCCCCCTCCCTGCAGGAGAGGCACTGAAGCAGCAGCCTAAGATTCTTAGGAGTGAGAGCCAGGGGGAGGGTCAAAACAGGGACACCTGGCAGGACCCCAGATCCAGGGGAGGAAGCAGAGCCTGCAAGGTCCAAGGAGGCTGATGCGAAGTGGGCAAAGGTTAACTAGGCAGGAAGGAACAGGAGATCATCACACAGCCCCAGCCCAGCGAGCTCTGATCCCTTTCCACTTCGTTTACGCCTTCCCCAGCTGGGCGGATGGAGACGCAGGGACCATATACAGCTAGTTCCCCCCAACCAGGCAAGTCCCATGGACACCTTTAGCTGGGGATACAATTCCGGGCAAGGACATGGCCATGGTGGGGATGGCCATCAGGGGCTGGGGCAGTGTGGGGAGAATATCTACAGCCAACCCAGGGGTTTTCTCCATCCTCCAGGGGTCCTGGTGCAGAGGGTGAAGGGGAGCTGTGGAAACTTCCCCAATCCTTCTAGATAGAATTAATGCTTCTTTCAGCACATCACTTTTACCTCTATATACACAAAGTACTTTACTCCGGCTTAATTTCTGACAGCTCACTCCTCTGTGTTGCCATCACCCTACTCCTTGAGAGCAGGGTCCATGCTTTAGCTAACTTTCTAGCCCCAGCTCTGGCACATAATAGGGCTCAACAAATAATAGCAGAAGACAGAGGAGTCAGCAGAGAGGCAGGCCTCAGGCTAATTTAGAGGGTTACTGGAACAGTGGGACTGAGGGCTGCTGCTTCTCCCCTGATCGTTTCCCTAACGGATTCCTCCTTCACCCTGCTGAGCCCCATGAGACACCCAGCCTTTACAGGGGGTGGCACGTCCACAGTGACCACGGAGCCACACTGGGGCTGCAGGGGGAGCTCAGACCACATCTGTCTGGAGTCTTGATGATGCAAAACGAACACTGCTTAAAACAGACGGCTCATCCCCTCACTTCATTCTGCAGAGCTGACACGCCTGTTTCAGTATTTCCCTCGTAGCTACAGAAGCTGGGTCAGGTGGCTGAGGCCTGAGGGACAGCCGTGGCATCTTCCCAGGACAGTCAGCCACCGTGAGGAACACAGCGACAGGGAGCGGGCGGCTCTCCAGAGCTGGTGTCCGGGTCCTCCAGCGCGCACCCCGCTTGCCTCGTTAAGCAGCCACCAAGGGCTCATTGAAAAAGGAAACCCAGAGAAAGGCTGCTGACTCACCCAAGTGGGAATCGTACAGTGTTTCAGAAGGCCTTAGCAAGAATGATTTTTTTATCCCTTCTCATGGCTGTCTAAATATCACTTTGCTTTCTCTTCCACCCCTGTCCCTTCCTCCAACATGAATCCTCTTTCTAGTGAACCTCATGACTAAAGAGGTTCCTGCTTGTCTCACTGTCCCCAAGAGGTGCGCCTTTTCATCATACGTTGACTGCGTTCTTTCCAGTGAATGAAGTAAAACAGTGACTTTTTAAATATAATCTTAAGACTGTAAGCAAGCAGGAAATTGTAAAGTAGCCTTAAAATGTAACTTTCAAAGCTGGAAACAGGCTATAATGGAAGCTGTTATTCTCACAAAGAAGCAAATTGTAAATGTCAAGTCTGAAGCAGTATGTAAAAGTCTGCACCCACATATGAATAAAGCCTTTTCATCTATCTCCCTAAACACCTGGAGGCACCTTTCCCAGGTGTCACCTAGTTCACGAAGAAAATAGGAAGTAACAAATTACTGAAGTTCTCCAAACCTGTTACATATTAACTAAAATGAGTAACTCCTTTTGTCTCTAATGGGTTTAGCCAGTTAATCACTGGGAGATTCCCCCAAACCTCCCAGATATAGATGAGCCTTTTGTCTACCACTGTTGTTGCATGTTAATTAAATGATTCTCTCTCTTAGTCTCTGAACCTGCGTATAAAACCCAATTGAAGAAACACTTCTGGGAGGCAGATTTGGGAAAGCTTCCCCTGTCTTCCCAATGACCTAAATAAACCATCTTTTCCTCTTCAGCCTGGTTCAGTGTGACTTCTGTTGGCCATGCCGAGCGACAAACCCAGATTTGGGGAGTACCCCTTCTACAGAAGTAGTTTTATGGAAACGTAATACATCAATGACACTTCATCCATTTTTACACCACTTCCAACACTTGTTTGCACACTCATTCCAATGTTACTTCCTCTGACTTTGTATGAAAGGAAAAAGAACATCAGATTTCTCTTTGCCTCAGATGAGTGACAAAGAATGGAACCCAAACACTTTTGCACATCACCTCCCAACATCGTCCAGATTTCGAGACTCTAGCCGGAATCCAGAGGAAGCCTGGCAGTCACTGCCCGCAGTACCAGTGAGCAACACACTTTTTATGAGCTCATATGGATTAATGTGCCTGTCCAGCAGGTTAAAAAAAGAAAGGAGACAAAAGAATCATGGCTTTGTACAGGTTGTGCTAAGTGCAAAGAATCCTTCCCACTTTTGCTGACTCCAGGAGGCATGAGCCTAGTTATCAGAAACTCAAGACACCAGGGCAGTGACATCGTAGGGAACTAATTCTCAGCCCAAGAAAAACACATGCAGGCAAAATTCCCGGGTTTCCTTATTCTGCTTACAAAGTCGGAGAGTCCCTGGGGCGGATGCCAATTTTCTTTCCAATAGCTGGGAGGGTCAGATGATCTTTTCACGGTCTTATTTTAGGATGGGCAACTTTGTAAACAACCTCAGTGACAAATCCATAGACAGCTTGTCTGGGGCTTTATTTGCAGCAGAAGGTCACCAGGGAGGTAGACGTCCCAGATGCACTGCAGCATGTGACTTGGTGCACAAGTCCAGCCAGCGCTGGCCCGTGACAGAGACCGCTGAGCTCACCTTCTAAGTTTTGACAGTGCTATCATGCGGCCTGCTGGGGAGGGCTGAACAGGAGCAGCGCTGGGAAGCAGGAGAGTGTTAGAAAAAAGCTCTCTCTCCTAAAGGTGGACACCCTACACGAGCAGGGAACACTGATTTGCAGAGGCGATGTGGTATATCATGCTTGGGAACAACAAAGTGGAGACGATGGGGAGAGAGCAGGGAGCAGAGAATGGCTTTCATATAAAGGCAAAGAAACTTGTGAACTATCCTTGTCTAAAAGAGACTTGGGGCCCCAAGAAGCACATTAAGCCTAATGGCTAAGATTGTGGGCTCTGGATTCTAAAGTCTGGGTCACGCCCCAGCTCCACCATTTATACCACATCATGCCAACTCCACCATCCACATCAGACCAAGATCCATTTACACTGGATCATACCTCAGTTCCACCATTTATACCGGATCACACCAACTCCACCATCTACATCATACCAAGCCTCAGCTCCACCACTTATACTGGATCATACCCAGTTCCACCATTTATACTGGGTCACGCCCCAGCTCCACCATTTATACCAGATCACACCAACTCCACCACCTACATCAGACCAAGCCCCAGCTCCACCACTTATACTGGATCATACCCAGTTCCACCATTTATACTGGGTCACGCCCCAGCTCCACCATTTATACCAGATCACGCCAACTCCACCACCTACAGCAGACCAAGCCCCAGCTCCACCACGTACACTAGGTCTTGGTTTCCTCAACTGCAGAGTGGAAAGACTATCTGTACCTAACTCAAAGGATGGTTGTGAGGAATCAATGCACTCATACCTACTAACCCCTTAGAATAGTGCCTGGCACATAGAAATCATTCAGTGTATCTTAGAAGTTGCTGTTGTTCCAGCTGTTCACGCCCTCAGCACCCCACACTAGAGCATAACCATCCCAGCACCAAGCTCCGGTGAGCAGGAGCAGAGGAGGGGCCGGCGTGTTCCTCTGCCCAAGAGCCTGGTGTGTTGACTCAATGGCTATCTGACCTTGTGCAAGGGACATAAACTCTCTGTGCACAAGTTTCATCACGTGGGGACAATGGCTGTATAATATCTACCTCACAGTCCTACTTTAAAGACGAAATCACTATTTGAAAAACGGGGCTGTCCCCTGGGAAATTCTTCCCCTCGGAGCAGACCACATTGACACAGAAGTACAATATGGAAACACTTAAACTCTACTCCTAAGTATACAGTACACTTGTATACCTTCTCTCACCTGACAAAGCCCAGAGTTTTAACACCTCATTTATCCAGAATTATCAGATAATGAAGGTGAACCACTGGTAAAAATTTTTCAGAGAACTCAAATTCACCCTTAAGCACTCTTCCTAAAATATATAACTACATCCTTGCCTTAATAATGGGAAATTTGGCCAAGACAACACAAAGCTTTGTAAGACAAGCCTAGCAGGGCAGTAAGAAGAGAGCCCAAGGGGAAAATCCCATGTTCTCCCTCCCTTCTCCCCCAGGTAGCCAGCTGGCACATCCCGCAGCCAGGTCGCACTCACCTGTTTGGCCGCGGACTGGCTCGGAGGTAGGGAGCCCGGCGTGAGCACGGGGGGGCTCCTGGGACCACAGAGCTCAGGGAAAGGGTTGGGGATGGCTGGCAGCGAGGAGGTTCTAAACTGCTGATCTTCTTCCTGGAGGCGCCTGGGAGGAAAGAGACAACTGCTCGTTAAACACTGCCCTGCGCAGACCCTGTTGGGGAACAGGCTTTCTCAGTCATTCCACATCCCGTGGGACAAGGAAGCCTCGGTTCTGTAGTACCATGTTGTGTGCACTCAAATCTCAAATGGTGTCCAGCATATGACACGTGGCTGGCATTTGCTCTAAACGCCTAATGGGAGTTTTGCTCAATAAATGCCTGACATTTGCAAGGCTTTGGGGCTAAGAGTATTTGCATGAGAGCAACCATGTTTCAGTGACCCTGAAATGAACACTCACCTAACCAAATAAAAATACTAGGAGAGGCATCATGTGTCCTCATCAGAATTGTTTGTGGAATGGATGCTTACCTATACAAAAAGGTCATGGATACTGAATTCACTGGAAATTAACGATTCCTGTGTCTATCGTCTCCGGAGCACAAAAGTCAGAGTTTAAGTCAACTCAAAACACCCCACTGTAATTCACTCAATACCACTGACAGTCATTTATGAATCCTTTACCATCTTTCACTCATCCCTGGACACTTCTCTCTCCTCCCAAAAATATAAACTCAACTGCCACACAATTAAGCAAAACACACACAGGATGACAAATCAGATGCAATTATGAAAACAGCCGAAAAATCAAGTTCAAAGTCAAAGCAAGAAGGGAAAGCCTCCTATGCTTCCATTCCTAAGGGTTGCCCCTGGCAATGGCCATTGCAGGCCTCCTCCATCCTTGTGGGAGGGTTGTCCCTGGTCTAGAAACACCCTCTTTCCAGGACAGAGGAGAGCAGACCAAAACTGCCCCTTAGCATTGCTTACCATTCCCTACCTGCTCCTGTGTTTCAATAACCTGCATAAACCCTTTGTGGAGGCTGGGTCTTCAAACCGATGTTGTCACAATTCGACTAAATCAATGATCCATTTGCTTTCTTCAGAGGTTTGCCACCCAGGAGAGAAATGCACTTTGTGACCACTTCACTTTTTCTTTTTACCAACGTACCCTGATTTGAAGGAAGGGCCTGTCTTGCATTTCTAAAGGGACCAGGAAATGATACACTGATTTAAAAATACAAGTACTTGCATGGAATGAAGGAAATCAGGGTTGTAAATGTATGAAAGGCATCCCTATAATGGCTTGACAATAGGCCAGAAAGTTAATTTTTACTGTTAACAAATCCCACTCTTCCCATAACAGCTGCAGCCTTGGCAAGGCATCCAATCCAAGTGTCTGACCCTTGTTGAACAGAACAAGAGGAGAATGCAGTCAGTACCACTTTCTGTATGTTGTGCAGCCCACAGCCTCTAACCAGTGACCTGAACCCCAAAGAATCAAGAGTACTTCTTGTTATAACTCATAATGCCAGATGCTGACGTTCTCTTAATGTGCTCATTTTCCACAAAAGCTTCTCTCTTTATGAGGCTATTCTGAACACTGTACCAAGTCCCATACTGACTTTGTAGTCATTCGCGGACAATGCCCAAGGCAAAACTAATGAGCATTGCACAAAGCTGGAGAAAGTTCCCTTTAAAGAGGCCTACCGCCAAAGGATGCCTCCCTCTACAATTACAAAAGAAAAATTAACGTGAAGAAGGGAGCTAAGGTTTAGGGGAATCAGGGAGTCAGGGACAGGGCCTGGGGTAGAGGATGGCTTGCTCTTATTTCTGCCTTTGCCCAGGAGGTCCCATTTGTCTAGATTAGAGCACAGTCACTGCCCTGCTGCTTTCCCCACAGCCAACTGCCACTTCTTCAAGAATCAGCCCCATCGCTATCTTGCCTAGGAAGCCTTCCCTACCTTCTCCAAGCTTCTACCCTGTCCTGTACCTGCCTCCATCTTAGCTCTCAGAGTGTATCATGATTCTCTGAGAGAACCTCAGAAATCCACATGACATTCCGTGTTTCCCTGGTACAATGCTCAATCCATTTCTTAAACGGGTTCCAGCCCCTCAGCTGCGTGTGCACATGGGCTTCGCTGTAATTTAGGTGTGGACCAAGCAACTGCATCTCTGTGCCTCGGTTTCCTCACTGGGCACTAAGGATAAGCCCTACCACCTACCTCATAGGATTGTTGGGATAATCAGTTCAGTTAATATCTGAGAAGCTTAGCAGAGCCTTACACACAGTGAGTCCTCGCTTTGACAATCTGATGCTGGTTTCCCCATTTCTTTGGCTTGGCCATTTGAAGGTAAGAAACAGTACCTATCTGGGAACATCAGTGAGAGGAGACTGGACCCCTCCTGTTGAAACTTGCAGGGCGTGGGATTTGCTTGCCTCTAAAGCAGACCTGCCCAAGTCCATCTCTTGGAATTTAGCACAGAGAGTCAAGAGGCAGAGCATAGGAAAGCCAGTTAGAACTCGAGGATTAAGGGTCCTGGGCAACCAACTCTGGAGAGGAGCCAGTCTTTCTGGCACCACAGTCCTTGCCCCTGACCCAGCCTCAGGTACCTTCACCTCCCAGGCTGCAATCCTGTCTTCCCAGGGGCAACCAACCATCAGATCCCCAGATCTAGAGAAGCTCCCAAGGGGAAACCAGTCTCTCCCCGCAGACTTAACTCATTAGAAGCTTTGAGCAAGGGGGTGATGCTCTAGAAAGCAAAATGGGACAAATGGTGGGAGAGTGATCAATTCACCATACAAGAATGTGACAAAAACCTGGAAAGCCTGAGAGGCAGCAGATCACAACTTGGAATATGCACAGCATCTCTAAGAAATGGCAGACTCCATTTGGGAGCAAGAGGAGTATTTGGGCTGCATAAGAACCAAGAGGTCAGACCTAAAGGAAACCTCACAGAAGTTTCCAGAAGCCGGGAGGATCCCAGCAAAAGGAAACGGGATCCTAGGAAGGTCCACTGTTGAGGAAGTGGCAGCCACCAGAATCCCACCTGACAAAGGCTGAAGTGTGGGGGCAAAGATGTACTTCATTAATCCATCACACATCTTCCCACCAGAAAGCCCAGAGGAGAGAGAAGGGAGCAGGGAGAGGGCTTATCTCAACCCCTCACCTCTTCCCTCCCCATTCCATCCTTACCTAAAAACCCAACAGAGTCAACACCACCCTGGGGGTGGCGGGCAGAGGGTTCAGGGATTGGACAGTGTCTCAGTAGCTATCCCTGCTTCTCAGCTTGACTTCACCAAGTCTCCACGTTTCCCCCTTCAAAACTGCAACCCTGCTGAATTCCCCACTACCAACCTCCCAAGCACTCAAGGCAAATTCCTTGTCACCCTCAACACTGTCTTTGCCCCTTGTCCTTCCCTTCAAAATTCAACTGCTTAAAAAACCCCAGATTCTTCATCAGAAATGGCCCTCAAACTAACCCTCCTCTTAATTCTTGGTCAAGACCTCATCATTTCCAGTCAAGATTCCAAATCAGCCTCTGCTCTGCCAACCTTGGTGACCTCCATTCTGTCTCTCCCCAGGCAATCGGAGTTCTCTTACCAAAACCCCAAATTCAATCTTGTCACTCCCCTGCTCAAATCTTTCCCTGCCTTCCACCTCAGAATGGCAGGGGAAGCCCTTCTGGATCCTGGCCTCAATCTCTGCTGAGATACTCTCTTCTGCTCCAAAATCTCTTCTGTCATCTATTGGCTCCTATGACCCTTGACCATCCAATTCAGAGACGCACCACCTCCCAGGAAACTTCCTCCCTTCCTCGGCAAGTTTCTCTCTGCTCCGCTGTGTTTGTACGCGGAGGATGCGTTTCCCACCCTGAACTCCCTGGGAACTGAGTGGAGGTGCAGATTCTGGAGTGGGGGCTGGACTTCACATTTGGAACAAGCTCGCAGGGGAAGCCTTCGCTGTTGCTGGGAACTGAGTGGAGGTGCAGATGCTGGAGTGGGGGCCGGACTTCACATTTGGAACAAGCTCGCAGGGGAAGCCTTCGCTGTTGCTGCTCCATGGACTATGCTTTGGCCTTGGAGTTCTTCTTTGCAAGGCCATTATTTCCTTATTTCCAGAGCATGGATTTTCCTCTGATGGTTCTTTCAACCCTCCATCTAGCACAGTGCCTGGCACACATCAGGTGTTTAATCAAAGTTATCGGAAATGAACCGGATACCAAATTCAACCCAAGTGCCGCCATGTTGGATGAGATGCCTACACGCTTTCAGTCAGTCAGTCGCAAAGACAAAATGAATGAATCTGCCTCCTGATTTGGCTCAAACACCATTGCCACCCTTCAACACATCTAGCCTGCACAGGGCTGCACCTCTGTCCACAGCTCCTAACTTGGGAGGCCCAGGCAGCACAGCCCCAGGTCCTACCTGACAGCAAGGATGTGCACAGGCTGCGAGCGCTGCACCTTCGGTCGTGGGGATGCCTGTGCCTGGAGGGACTTCGTTGCTGAGCTGGGCAGCTGGCTGCGGCTGTGCTGGCCATTCTGAAGCAGTGGCACCGTCTCACTCTGCATGCTGTAGGCTGAGTGCACACTCTCGAAGGATGCGTTCATATCGTTCACCAGGGCCTCCAAGTCCACATCATCCTCTGCACCGCGGGAGGCAAAAGCAAAAAAGGAGCCTTAGCAATAGCAGGGGACATGCACCTAGATGTGCACCTTGGAGGTCAGAGGTGGAAGAGCAAAGCTGAGATACATATAAATTGGTGTAAGGAATAGTATTATTATATTTATTAATATTCCAGATGCAATGCAATAATTATATGCCAACTATACTTCTCCCTGACTCTGCAGGAGACACCTTTTGTAGTATCTGTTTGGTTCCTGTAGAGAACTGAATCATGGACCCCACTAAGGACACATTCAAGTCTTAATCTGTGTTCCTCTCGGTGCAAACCCACTTGTAAACAGGACCTATGAAGATGATATTATTGGATAAGGTGGGCCTTAATTCATAGGACTGGAGACCTGGTAAAGAAAAGAAATTCGGACATGGTCAACAAGAAGTCATCAAAAAGCAGAAGAGTGGACAGACCTAAGACAAGAGCAAGAGTGCCATATGATAGAGGATTGCCATCACCAGGACACTACCGAACCCGGAAGAAAGCACAGCCTTGCCGACATCTTGATTTTGGACTTGCAGCCTTTGAAACCATGAGACAGGAAACCATTGTTGTTTAAACCAACTCACTGGGTGCTATTTGTCATAGCAGCCCTGGCAAACTGAGCTCATATGCCCTCCTTTAATATCCCTTCCCTCCTGTCCCCGTTGCCACTAGACTCCCCATCCAATGTGATGTCTGCCAACAAGACACTGATGGCCGGACACAGCTGACTACATCATATGCAGAAATGGATCCTACTTAGGCCAATCGGGAGTCTCTCTTCTCTGAGATTCTAGAAGTGAGGCAAAGAGGCAGGGGCAGAACAGCGCCCAATGCTGACACCAGCCCTGGCCCCCAAGAGCCACCAAGATGGCTACACAGTGCCTCACTGGTGACTCCTGCTAACACACCGCCTGGGGACCTCCAGGTGGCCATCCTCTGCGGTCACCAGGTCTGAATGCTGGAGAAAGGCAGTCTTCATAGAGAAAAGGATGAAGCAGGTGCCGAGACAGAAGCAACGACGGCACAGAAGGGGGAAAGATAGAAAACACACATGGAGATGGAAAGCTGCCATCTAGCACAGGACCCCTGTGCACACACAGACAGCCCCATGCACACTCGGAGACATGGGTGAGCGAGGAGAGGAAGGTGGAGCCAGCTCCCACCGCCCAGCAGCACCCACAGCTCTGCTCCTTTCCAAGGCCTGGCTGTCTCCTGCTGGGAGAGCTCCTTGGAACAGTCATTCCCCTCAGAACGATGTTGCCGTGGGTGGTGGTATACTTAAATTCATTTGAGTTAGTCTCTGTTATCTGTAACCTAATATGTTCTATTAATACTTGACCCCCCCCCTTTGCTGCCTTTTCAGATGTGTCATTTCTTAACAACATGTCAAATAACGACTGAGGCTTCCTGTAATGCAGCACTTAGCAATTCACACAATTTATCATCTCCTCCGCTGCTGGAGTAGCCCCTACTGACAGCCATTCAAACATATAAGGGACTTAGGGTCAGACGGCAAGACCCTCACCCTTCGGAAGATTCTGGAGAGTCTAACAGGCGGAGGGGGTGGGGGTGTGGAGACAAACAGAAGCCAAGGCTGCTGAGAGCTGCTGTGTGGGAGGCGGAGGACGGAATGGACTGGTTTGCAGGGACCCTCGACCAGCTGGGGAGCTTACCCAGCCTGTTCCCACTGGCTGGGGGGCCACGGCGAGTGTTCAGCCTTTCTAACTCTTGGTTTCTGCATCTCTAACATGGGATTAATAATAGCACCGGTCTCCTAGGGTTGTTGTGCATTTAAGCTAGTTATTATCTGCTTTATAACAGAGCCTGGCACAGTGTAAGCCCTAGTAAGGTGTTATTCACTGTGAGAGCTCTATTTCATTTATTCCTTACAAAATAATATTAAGTGGTCACTACTGACCTGGCTTTTCAGCTGAGGAAACAGGCCTAGGGAAACCAGGTAGCTTACCCAAGATCACACAAACTGTAAGGAGAGAACCCTGAAATGGACAGTAAGTTTTGCAGCTGACTCTTTGACCTCACTAGGTACATGCTGAAGAAATGGGCACACAGATCTTTCTGGAACACCTTGCCCTCCCTGCTTTTCCTGTTGTCCACACAAAAGTCTCAGGTGGACTTTGTTTCAGCTTTCCTTGTCTTTCAAGGCTAAAGGGCAGAATGAAACAAAATAACAAAGATGGTGACAAAAACCATCCTGAAGAAAGGCACTGTTCTGGTGTGCTAATGCTGCCATTTTGCAGAACACGAGAAACTGACTGCCTTTTATAAAGGGGGGTTATTTGGTTACAAAGTCAACAGTCCTAAGGCCATAACAGTGTCCAGACAAAGGCATCAACAACAGGGTACCTTCATTGGAGGATGGCCATTGGCATCTGGAAAACCTGTTAGCTGGGTCTACTTGCTCCCAGGCTGCATTTCAGCATTCTCCAAAACACCAGCATCAGCTTTCAACAGCCATCTTCTAAATGTCTCTCCTAAGCTGCTGTTTCACTGAGCTCCTTCTGTCTGAGCTCTTATAGGGCTTAGGTAAAACTAATCAAACTCATGCTGAATGCTTGGGGTCATACCTCCATGGAAATTATCTAATCAAAGGTATTACCCACAACTGGGTGGTCCACATCTCCATGGAAACAGCCGATTCCAACCTAATCCACACTAATACGTCAGCCCCCACAAGACTGCACCAAAGAACATGGAGTTTTAGGGGACATAATACATCCAAACTGGCACAGGCATGGAAGCAAAGGGAGGACAGAGGGTGTCCTATTGGTTGGGAACCAAGGCATCTGAGCTGGGTGGAGGCGAGGACAGAATACGATGGGAAGATTCAGGCAGAAGCAGAAAGGCCTCCTCTGGCTTTTCCTTGACCCTCCAGATAATGGTTTTGGGAAGAGGGGATCTGGGGAAGGCGTGGGATGGGAGGAGCAAGGACAGACAGGAGACAAGCAGACCTGCCAGGTGCAGCCACTGCCGCAATGAAGACCAGAGGCCACATGCCAGAGATGTGGAGGGGACAGGTATTATATGAGGCAGGGAGCCAAGAAAGATGGGGAAGTACAGGCGGGCCCAAGGCACCCCAACCTGAGCAAAATCAGCCTACAGTTAAGGGCAGATTTGAAAAAAACCAACCCAGAGTTAGCAGGGCTGGTAAGGCTGCAAACAGTGCCCTGCATTGCTAAGGCCAGTGTAGGTTATGAGGAAGAAGAAAAATGCTGCTATAGCTAAGGCAACAGTGGTCAAATATTAATCCAGTGGCCAAATATTAAATGGACAAAAGTGCTGAATTGGTAATTAATAACCATATAATCAATAATTAATCTATCACAAGGGGCCTGACTCAGTCAGCAGGGCAGAACTCTTGCCCACAGTTTGAGAAGAGGGATAAGTGTGGAAGAGTTGGGTGACAGCAAATCAAGACCTCTGGAGGAGGCTTGAACATGCTTGTCCCTAGATGGCTGTGCGGTCTTAGACAAGTCTTCATCTGAAAACTGAGAGAGCAATACTTGTCAACAATAAGAACTGTAGAAAGGAGCTGCCCAAAGAAAGCCAGCAACTAAATAAGGGACTTCAGTTCTCTGTTTATTGAGACCTCAGAGTATTTACCTTATGAGAATATATAAATTCACACATCTGGGGTTCCTGGAAAGTGCTACACCATATCCATCATGAAAGGCATGCATCTATTATACTCGTATTTCACGCAGATGTGATAGTTGCTTAATTCAAGCTCTGTAAAACAATTAAGTACGTTTGCCACCCATCATACTAACAACTCAATATTTCTACCTTAATGGACCATTTAAGGATCAATACTGAGCGGAACTCAAAGTTCCCTGTAGTTATAGAACTGATCTTCGGGAATGCACAACGTTGGCCTGGAGGCCACCTATGGCCTGGCCGAGAGAACACACCACTGGATTCAATAGTTCTTCATACAGCAGTAGTCTTACTTATTATAAAAGGAAAAACTCTCATTAAGATGACCACTATCCTCATCGCTTTCATCCTGCTGACAACCCCCTTGCCACCAGTCCTCTCCCAGAACCCCAGCAGAAAGGGATTGCTTAGAAACGGAGTTCCAGCTCGGCAAGGCTGACTGGGTGTGTGAAAACATTTCAGCCTATCAAGTCACCAGCCTGCTGACTGTGTTCACTTTCACTCTTATTTTCCTTCCTCTAATTCCTTCCTCTGTGAGTCTCTGAGATCAGTGGTGGATTTCAAGAGTGTAGTAAGAAGAGATATAGCAACTTGCTCAGACTTTAGGGAATCTTCGTAATGCCATTCTAGCTCTCTGACAGATTTCTCTTCTCTTATTTTCCTAAGCATTTCTGAAAGTCCTCAGCTGCACCCAAAGCAGCCCCTGGACCTCTTGACCTTCTATGATCCTTTCTCTCAGTCAACCAGGGCAACCGCTCTCCACAGTCAGGCCACTGTGGTTTCAGGAATGCAGAGAAATTTTGGTATTATTTAAAGTAAACATACAGATAAACTGGATGCCACAATATAAATGCAATACACACCCTCAACATGTTTTAACTATCTTCTGATATGGATTATTTCTAAAACTACTTCTACTTTAAAACATTTAATTGTGAGTTTGAGTTTGTTAAAAGGGGGGGGCAGGTTAATCTAAGAACATTCACTTAATAGATTGTAATTTTCATAAATTGCATCCAACTACTATATCTGGATATTTCAAACCTGCATACTCTCCATAGCCATTAGAGCAAAATTAACTTTTTCAAGAAGCTAAAAATGTCCTGCAATAGAACAAAGTTAAAAGTTGTGGAGGCACAGATGGGGTCCCCTGGCTTAACAAACTATAGAGCAGGGCCTTCCTAAACCCCGGATGTCTGAAGGCAGACACTGGGCTAGGAGAAGGCCAAACCTTTGCATGTCTGAAGGCGGACTGCAATTTAGATAAGGGAATAGTCTCTGAGCTCTTGCTGGGCTCCTTCCATGCTCCGGTCTCCCACCCCCATTGTTTCCTGTCTAGCCCCCAAAGAAATTGTCCCTTGAGATTAAAGATATGTAAATGCACCTTATGGCTTTAGAAAAAATGTACCCTCCCTGAGATACCTGAAAACAGCTACGTAGGAAACTACCTTGTATGCTATAAAAACCTGTAGAAATGAGTAGAATAAAACTTTCTTTTGCACGAACACCGAGGACGGACGGAGTGTGCTCCCCTTCTTTCACAAAAAGTTTCCCATGGAGTCAATTAACCATTTTATATGTTAAGACAATAAAATCACTTATGGTTATCTGAATTTATTTAAACTTAGTTATATTCGAATGAAGACGAATAATGGAATCTCCCTAACAGGGTTTTTAAAGGACTGATTCTAAGGAAGACACTTCTTCATAACCTATACCAAGTTTTTCTAAACAATTGCTACATCAAGATATTGCCACAATTACATTCAATTCTTGCAAACCTTCCATATGGCTTATGTCCTGTGAGCCACTCTGTCACAGTGAGGACTCTGTGAGTTACTTCTATGCCTGTCGCTAACTGCTAAATTCTTTCCTAGTTCCCGGAGCCCCTGTGAACCCATAATCACCCATCTGTGAAACCTCCCTGCAGGGTAATCTAAGTGGGAGACTCCAATAAACCAAGCACTAACAAAACAGACACTTCTGGAAAAGAGTGTTAAGATTAAGTGTCTATTCAATGCCTACTTGATGCCCAAATATTTTCTCCAAGACAGCAGCTCGGAAAGGAGTTTGGAAGGTAAAGAAAGGGAGAAGAATTTTATATCTAAAATTTCACTTGGCACTGATTTATAAGAACTTATTTGCTGCACAAACATGGGTCAAAGAATATGGTTGAGAAACAAGTTATTAACAGTTATTGGGTTTTTAATAAATAACCCAATCCAAAGCTGGGCCACTGACAATGTCTCAAATTCACACCTGTATCTAGTTTGATTGTCATTTGCAAATTAAGGATAGTTTAGTACTAAAACATATATATAATTTCTGCAAAGCAAATCTGCATTTGGATCATAAATTATTGAGAGCAAATGTCTTCCAGAAACTAAATGGGATGTGCTGACCAGGAAAAGGCCAGAAACCAAATACCAGGCCATGGCCAGAAGGAGGAATGAACTAACAGAGGAGAATTTGATGTGACTTCCAGGCAGCCACACCTTAACTCCTGAACTGTTAATATACTACTTAGTTTACAGCACCATCTAGTGTCTTCTTTATATTAATTGGCTATTAAAGGCACCATCAGATACACTTTACAAAATTATTTCAGCAGCTTAAAGAAATGCTAATTAACTGTGTTTTTCTACATTCCTTAGTGCCCTTTCTTAACAGTGCCGTGTAAGCAGCCATGGATATGCCCTGTTTTCTCCATTATCACCTTTCATTCCATTTTTATACTTAGGATATACTCTGTTAAGTGATGAACCACTTGGGAGCAGGTTGTGGGAGGCACGCTTAACATGCGGAAACCCTGGGGAGTGATAAATGATCAAGCAGGAAAAGATTCAGTCCCCAAGAAGGAAAAAATAAATAGTGCTACATGTGAAAGTTCCCAAATACACAGGCACAGGCCAAAAATTTGCACCTGTTTCTGTCTGCAAAAGAACTAAAAAGTCCAGCTTGCAAAAATGTTTTCAACCTAGACATATTTACTTGGCAAGCAATTTTTGTTGACATCTAAGTAATCAAAAGTTTGTGCAATATAACAACATTGTACTGAAATACCTTTTTACACATCAATTAATTTTCTACTCTCATGTATTCTAACCACATATATTTAATTTTCAATCTGTAGAGTTGTTTAGACATAAGTAAGCAGAATAAGAAAATCAGGTGTTATTCTCTATTTAATTGACATTGTTTATTTAAAGATATTCAGCAAATATAAAAGCAAATCACCTAACCACAACTCTACACAAATGCAAATTCCAAATCATGTTATGGAAAAAAAAATGGAATCAATGCTTTATTTCAGTGGTCATTACAGGCAGGCAGGATTTGAAGAAATGAATAAAAACCCTAGAATTAGTCTCTCCAATATATACATATAAACACTCACATATACAGCATAGGATTTATACTTTCATCACTCCTGACTTCTTAGCATACACTGTTCTTCAGGTTTGTTCCCAACCTTCATCAAAATGGCATCCTTTCCTCTCTACCCAACTCACACAGACAATAGTAATTGCTATTTTCAATAGTTATTAGTTGAGAAAATAAAGATCAACAAACTGATGAACAATTTTTAAGAAATTGTGGTTTTTTCAGTACAACCATATACTCTATCCTACCCTATACTTATGGGGCAGTTCCCTGGCTCTCATCAGTACTTGTTGCATAAGCAGTCCCACAAGCCCCAAGCCACGCCAGGGATCCAGAGGACCCATGGCAGGAATCACCCATAAAAAGCATC